>OU744365.1:6015733-6023233 GCA_916610255.1 Lasioglossum lativentre
ACAAAGTTTTTCCAACTTTGTACCCTTGCAGCTCTCACAGCGGCCGTATAAGCTTTTCTCTGCACGAGATACTCAGTCTTCCGGCCTGCTCTCTCATCCTCCGAACATTTCGGGTTTTGGAAGGCGCGTCTACATCTGTTGACGTGCTTCTTCCGTCTCGTCAATTCTGGTGTCCACCACGGGACAGATTTTGAGTGCCACCGCTTAGATCGCATGGAGGAAGCGCACGCTTGGACAATCGATTTCTCGACTTCCAGTGCAAGATGTTCGACCTCCTCTCGGCCATTCGGCCGGAGGGTTAAGTTCCTCCTGCTTTCCAGCAGCGCTCGTACGTATCTTGGCCAGTTCGCACTATCCAGGTGGAACCGCCCATCATGGCGCTGGTTCTCAATCCCGGCAGCGAACTGCAACGAAAATTCTATGACTCTGTGATCACTGGACGTTAAGTCGCGATGGACTTTCCAGTTTCGCACTTTGTTGGACATGTCGTTTGTCGCAAGTGTGACATCGATATAAGACTCTCCGGTCGGGCTGGAGTACGTAGGCATACTGCCAGCCTCGTTCAAAATAACCAAGTTGTGCCGGGCCACGAACTCCTCCAGTTTTCGGCCTCTCGCGTCCGTCTTCGCTCTACCCCAGAGGGGAGATTTAGCGTTGACGTCCGCTGCGATCACAACTTGATTATGGTTTAGCGCCGCAAGCACATTCTCTAATCTAGCTAGACTTGGTTCAATTTCTTCCGAAAATTGAAAGTACTGGCTGACTAGGTAGACATTACCGAAATTGCCTTTTACGCTTACACAGGATAGATGCGTGTCGCACAGATGTGATAACTTGACCACGTCCAGGTCCTGGTTCGTGACAGCTATTGCTGCCATTGGCCGTTCCCCTTCCATGATCACCTTGGTTTGTGCCCGCTTCAGCCCAGGCAATTTGCCTTTCCAGCTGTACGGTTCTTGTGCTAACAACACGTCTATTCTCCTGGTATGCAGCAAAGATGTCATTTCATCGGACACATTCCGAGCGCGCTGCATATTATGCTGTACAACTCGGACAATCCTCTGAGATCGTCTATCTTCGGTTCTCTTAACCATAATTGGTTCGAGCTACTGTTTGCTGTAGCGCGGCCTGATAGGACGCGCACAGCTTGTCTCTAGACTTATGGTCGTGCGGCTTACCACTGTCTTTGCAATTGGAGCAGACCGGCGGTCCTTTCCTCTTGCTACACGTGGCAAAGGTATGCCCCTTATCGGCGCAGTGACCGCATACATCTTCTTTATGCTTGCAACGTTTAGCCGTGTGGCCAAACTTCTGGCACTTGAAGCACCGGGTTACCGAGACGTAGTCTTGTACTCGACAAGACGACCAGCCCATGTATACCCGGCCTTCCCCACTTTTCAGCCGCCGGCGAACCTGCGGGCTGACTTCGATGACCCAGTTGGCCGCCTCCTTGCCTTTAGGACCGGTTGGGTAACCGACCTTCAGGTTAGAGGCAAACTCTTTCTGGGTCATCTCGCTGAGGTTTTGCTTCCACAGATTGGAGGCAACCTCTTCTCTTGCCATCTTTTTCGGAACATCGTACACGATGAGTGACGGGTTCCTCTGTGTTGGCAAAGAGACGGAGAGACCTTTATCTTTCAGCCCCTTACTCCCCATGAAGGCTTGAAGGTCCTCCTTGCGCTCGGTCTCGACTACTATGCCACCGGAGTGGATGAGTCGAACAGACTTCACGCGGATCTTCTCCTTCGCGGGTTTCACTAGGGACAGAACAGTCCGCTTAGTCGCGTCGCTGCTCTGTTCCTTGCCCTTCGGCGGGAAAATCCGTACCACGTGCTGTGGTGGCTTTACCGCTTCCGGGGAGACCTTTCGGCACTCGACCTTAACCGCATTGGCATAGGACGAGCGGGCGCTTTGTCCAGCTTGACCGGTCTGCATGGACCGCGGGGCGGTCCGCGACACAGTCGCCACACTCTTCTCAGTCGGTCTAGCCCGATCGGCCCTGACCGCTGCGAGCTGTCCTTCGAGGAAAACATTCCGTTGAATGAGTTCCTGGACGAGCTCGTTGAGCGCATTGGCATGTTCGCTGATCTTGGCCGAGGCGTCCTTCGTGATTCTCGATTTCTCGAGAGCACAACATCTGCCTATGGCCAAGATCTGCTTAAAGGCTTCTTCCCTTACGAGATCTAGAGGCCGTCCTTTGGGCCCAGAAGCCGCCTCCAACGGCTTCTTTCCCAGTTGTTTGCGCCCCGCCTCGGTTGGTGCTACCTTGGCAGAGCGCTTGTCCTTTTTGGAGGGGGCTTCCTTCCATTCCCCTCCTGCATGGGCTCCAGTGTGCCCGGGGTTTTCATTCCCTTCGGGTACCTTGCCGTTTCCAGAGGCGAGGTTAGCACCTTGCCCCTGTTTCCCGGAGCTCACCTCGGACCGGGGTGAGCTCTTCTCCTTCTTCTTCTTTGGGCTCGGTTCGCGCTTCGGTTTCCCTGGCGCTGCCTTACCCTTTGGTGCATCGCACCTTTCAAGGGACACGCTAGGGGAGGCCATAACCTCCACCTCGGTCCTCTCGACTTTGACGGACACAGGGGTAATTTGGCTGTTACCAACTTCCACTACCTCTGCTGCGACGACTTCACGCTCGGTTTTGCAGCCTCGCGCTGGTCTCGTCGACTTGACTCTCGGTTTTTTAGTTTGATCATCCATGAAAAATAGTGAATGTTTCATTCCGCTGCGTGCACCGGCCTCCTCGGACCCTCAAATGGAACCTGCCATCCAGCTAGGTTGGTGCATCACCCAGAATATAGTCCGCGGAATATTGATGGCCGATTACTCAACCACCATCCACTTCCTCGCCCAGCAGAATCCACTTCGCTAACGCTAATGGTATTCCAAGCCGATTGACTAGGCACAGGGTTACTTTTCTCGCCTAGCCGCCCATCTAGCCGAAGCAGAGGCCAAAGGTACGTGTTGGAGACGTCACCCCCGCAGGGGTGGGCCTCCTCAGATCCCAGGACCCTCCTTTCCGACGACAAAGGTTGCCACGCACGGCAAACACGTGGGAGACGTGGACTTTGAGTGGTTGTCTCCTCCACTCCACTGCGCTTCGTTTTGTTCGCTAAACTCCGAAGAGAATGCCATCCAGCGGGACCACGTGGAGGCGCAAGCGCAGCTAGGACACATAGTGCCCCTTTACAACTCCGGCCTCTCCGAAGATTGGAGCCCATCCCTTAGCAGGTCTTTACAGGTGCATATGCTTGTTTGTAGCGGCGCTATGCTGGAGCCGTGTTCTCCAGCGGCGTGTTGGTTACCCAAAACTTTTCAAGATTTTTCCAATGTGAAAAGTAGTGGCACCTCAGCCATGCGCTTACCAATATAGCGATTAATTACGCCGCTACGCTGGTACGCTTAGATCTTCTACGTACCAGCTACGAACCGAGCGAAAGCTGGTCGTGCTCACTTCTCGTCATCGTCGCCGCACCATGGCGACTCTGTGAGAGCATATACATTCTGTAGGACTGCCAGAGGCGCTCCTCTCGACCCATGAGAGAGCCTAAAAGCTGTCCCCGCCAGTAGATAGGGACAGAGGGAATCTCGTTAATCCATTCATGCGCGTCACTAATTAGATGACGAGGCATTTGGCTATTATCTTGTACTCATTAAAAATAAAATGAGTATACTGCGTACGGCTAACTGGCCCCGTACTTGGCCTGGTCTTAGTACCTGAAAAAGAAAATGTTACATAAATTAAAATTAAAGTTACATTTAAAACAATATTAACCATTTATGGAGTTGACTTTAATATAATAAATTCCTACTAGGTCAAATGGGTAAATTCTTTATCTCTGTTAGATGTCATAATTAGTCTCTTTTCCTTGTCCCTCTTTCTCTTTTTTTTTATAAATAATTAATAAATAAATATATAAATAAGTCAGACTATAATACAGACAATTAAATAAATAAATAGATAGATAGATTACTTTGTGCGCAACACTGCGATGTTACACGTGTTCTACATCTTTGCACCGCTCTGGACGTCCATCTAACGTATGTACAATAATTTAACAAAGAGAAAAAAAAAATATATAAATATCTTTTAAAACCATTTGGGGCTTCAGCTCTATCCATAATCTATGAATTTATTATACATCTCTATAGAGCTTCGCAGTGCTATCATCGAGATAGTGACCCAGTCCTTCCTGGGCAGCCCCATTAGTCGGAGCTCGCTTTTGGTGGTAGAGGGCATAGCGCCTCTAGACCCCACTACAATTGGCACGACTCTAGACTTAGTTTGGCTAAACATCTTTCTTGTTTCGGGTAGGAGCCTAGCGTATTTAGCTACCTTTTCATCGTGCGCTTCACGGAGATAGTCTCCTTTCTCATACCGGACTGTCACGTCGAGTATGAGTACACCGGCCTCATTCGCGTTTACGACGAGGTCGGGTTTAAACATTTCTCCGGAAACTGTAATGGTAGGTTCATCTAACACTTCGTATTTAGAGCTAAGTCGATTTCTTATTAAGTTTTTAATTTCGTTGTGCCGTTGTATTCTAGAATTTTTTGTCGAGATGCAGAGCCCTAGAATGTGACCTAGGGTCTCTTTCCTGTCATTGCATCGGCGACACTGTGTATTTAAGTTAGGCGTGTATCGACTTAGCGTAGAACGATTACCTGCTGTATTAGTGCGCAGCCTAATTGCGTCGGCCACGCGGGATGGAAGCAGCATATTATGTCGTCGGAGCCAGATGTTACTAACGTTATCATCCTTGAATTCTAGGACTCCCTGTCCTTGGGCTGGCTCATTTGCCCATTCGAAAATTCTGTTTGCTTTCAATCTAGCCTTATACCGATCCACGTCTTCTAGGGTAGTCGGCCAGTTTAATCTTAAGGCACCAGCGTACTTCTTTAGGCGACCTTCAATCGACTGCCTCTGCATGACTTCTTGCATCACCTCATCATCATCGGCCATAGCTTTTAGGCCATTTCTAAGGGCAGCGATGAGCACCAGCTTTTCTATTTCCTGGATTCCCAAGCCTCCTGATTTCATTGGTGCGTATAGGAATTTAGAGGTGACTGATTGGCTAATATGTAGGATTTTCTTTATCTGGGTACGAATCGTCGTATCGATCATTTTTAAAACACCCTGGGCGGGAGGGCGAATTATTAAATTATACATATATCGAGGAATTAAATAGATTTTAAGGAGCTCAATCTTCTGTAACGGCCTGAGAGGTAGCTTGCGTACTCTCATGATCATGTCTTCAAACGCGCGGAGTTCAAATCCGTTTAATAGTCCCTGCCATGGACTAATTATTGTTCCCAGATAGCTAAACGCCTGTTCCGGGCCCAGAGACCGGACAGATTCGTTACCTAGCTTAAGCTTAGGATCCTTAACGTGCCAGGTCTTATTATCTCCTATAATTTGGAAGGCTGAGCATTTGCTAATTGAGAGTCTCATTCCGATCTTGTTAAGAAAATTATAAGTGATAGTCAGTTGTTCCTGAGCGACCTTCTCGTTAACTGCCAGCATGACGAGATCATCTGCAAAGCCTAGCGCAGCTATTTTATTCCTTCCGATCTGAATGCCCTCTGTGCTCTCATTCAGCGTTTCTAGCAGAGGCTCGATACATAAGTTAAACAGTAACGGAGACAGTGGGTCGCCCTGCTTAACTCCTCTGCGTATTTCGATTGCTGTGTTTCCGTCACGGGTTTTAATTATTGTAGTGCAATTTTGTTGCATGCTCTTTATATACTGCACAACAGGATTCGGCATTCCTTTACGTCGCAGGGCAGCGCTGATGGCATCGTGCGGTATTGTGTCAAACGCTTTTTCTATGTCTGCAATATTGCAGACACCTCCCATTACTTTTGCAGCCTCAATTGATGCATTCAACGCAGTAACATTCGCGAAGCATCCCTTCGTGGGTACGAATCCTTTCTGCCGCGGGTATTGGACAATCACACGTCTGAGGCGGGAGTCGATCAGTCCGGACAGGATTCTTGCGAGCATCGAATTAATTGTAAGCGGACGCCAATTTTTCACGTTGGTTTTGTCCTTGCCATGCTTTGGAATAAGGACCGTTCTATTGTTGCGCCAATCTTTCGGGTAATAATGCTTAAGAATTAATAGATTATAATCGGCCGCCAAGATTATATGTATCTCCTCATTATACAAATGGCATTTCTTGATTTTGTCGAGGCCAGGAGCAGACGTAGATGGTATTTTGCTGACTTTAGCATTTACTTCCATGGCTGTGAATGGTATAAAGATTTCGCTAGCTCCTATCACTGGCGCGGTGCGATTACCCTGCGAGATCTCGGGTCCAGGGTCGCCCCATAGTTCGCCATAAAGCCTTTCGACCTCTGATTTTGAAGGTGGAGACGCGGTATCAAACAGCGAAAGGTCATTACTAACTACCATGTCTGCCAGTCGTTTCGGGCACTTCTCATATAAATTTTGGCACTTCGCGAACTGATATTGTCTCTCTTTCGTTTTCTTGCTCATTCGACATCGTGTGCTTTCCCCCTTTTTAGCGTTCATATTTTTGTCTAAATTGGCGGCCCTATTTTTATTTTTATTTTTATTTCTACCGGCTCCCGTTGGCGCTTTGCCTAGGAGGAGTTTGTTAACGATTAGTTTAATTATGTCATTAATCTCGTCCATTAGAGTTTCTTCGGAGGCGGCACATTGTTTTATTTTATTTAACTCTCCTGCCCAAGCGCTGGAGCATTTAGAGGATTCAATGGCTTGCCGCAATCCTTCCATATATGATAAATCATCCATTGGTGATGACGGAGCGACTATTGTCGCGTCAATTGGTGACATTGGAGTACCACTTTCCTCTGACTGAATGGCAGGGCTCACTGGCCGTGGTGTATTAGGATGCGTGCTGCCTTTGGTTAGTCCCCGCATATAGCTTCTTTTATCAGATATTTGTTTAATAGTTTTACCCGGCAAAGCTTGGGCAATGATTTTATTAATATGCTTAATACTTGGGTCGGCACTGTATAGTGCATCAAGCCTTGTGAGGATGGCAGTTTCTTCCTCGGTCCATTTTGATTGCGGCCTGACTCTGACAGTAGCACTGCTTGTGGCTTCTCTTATTCTTTTGGCGTTCCGTAGGCTTGGATGTTCATGCCTTTCGTGCTGCGACAGTCCAGATTTACTGCCAAATGATAGCGTACATTGCTCACATTTATGGGGCAACACGACAGGTGTTTGTTGTTGTCCCCTACATCTGGTGTTATGAACTATCCAGCCGTGGACTTTATTGAAAGATTTTCCACAAGCTGCACATTCCCAAAGTATTCGAAGCTGCGGATGCATTTCATCGCAGTGATCAGAGAGCCGCTTCGCTTTTAAGAATGTCAGACATTGACCTTGCTCCACACATTTCGGGCACTTCAATCTTTCCGTCTCAGATACTATAATGGTATGGTCCACACGCTCTAGTATCTTTACACAGCCGGTTGGTCGTTGACTGGATTCGTCTTGGTTCCCTTGCCGATTCG
>OU744365.1:6033233-6298233 GCA_916610255.1 Lasioglossum lativentre
CTAGCCAAGTAGGCTAGAAACCGTACTTTCGACGCTCCTGCCTCACGCTAGCGCGCTCGCTGAACGCGGTATCCCCACCACTGGACATTGGTGCATAGTGCGTTCTCTCTCGCACTCGCAGCAGGTATGGGAGAACCGCGTTCTCTATCCGACGCACGGAGGAAAAGCGCTCGGTGCGTTCTCACTTGCACTCGCAGCAGGTATAGGAGTACCGCGTTCTCTATCCGACGCACGGAGGAAAAGCGCTCGGCGCGCTCTCACTTGCACTCGCAGCAGGTATAGGAGTACCGCGTTCTCTCTCCGACGCATGGAGAAATAGCGCTCGGCGCGCTCTCGCTCGCACTCGCAGCAGAGATAGGAGTACCGCGTTCTTTATCCGACGCTCGGGAAAAACGCGCTTGATGTTCTCTCTCTCGCACTCGCAATGGAGATAGGAGTAGAGCGTTCTTCTTCATACGCATGGCTAGTATAGCCTTGTGCGTTCTCTCTCGCGCTTGCAACCAGCATAGGTTTAGCGCGCTCCCCGTTGCTCTCGTGTCAAGTAGGTATACTTGAACGTGCCATTTCGCTCGCACTCATTAGTGTGGTATTTCCCTAGAGTTGCAGTTTTTTCCTCATAGATGGGCTGAGAGATAAACTCATCTCTCGCAAGAGAAAATTGCACCATTGCTTGGAGATAAAGAATGTAGGTGGCCGGAGAGATGAACTTTCTCTCGCGAGAGAAAATGTACGGTCACCCGCATAAGACATCTCGGAGTTGCAGTTTTTATCAGAGAAGGGACTTCTCTCAATAAGCACTGCCCGCTTTAGAGAAGTCTCCCCCCGGGTGAATCCGGTAACGCCTGAGCGTGTCTCTAGCCCGGCATCATTACAAGATTCACCCTCCGTCCCTCGAGGACCAGTCCACCCCTGGCATGAACTGCCAACAAACTATAATCGCTGATCCAGCGAAGAAGAAAAAGAGGACTCGACGAGGAGGGCGCCGATACCACCTGAATCAGCTGAAGAAGCTGCAGTTCGCCAGGAGGCATATTTCAACCCCTTCGGAGAGCATCGCCAACCTGCAGCGGAATCATCGCCACTGCCACAGCCCACCCCATAAGAAACCTCCTTTTCTCTCTACTGAAGGAGTTTCTCCCCCGCATTTTATACTCGAGTCATTCCCCCCCTTTAGTTGTTCAGATTTAGATTATTAGTTATTTTATACTTACCGTTGACTTCATTTTTAATTATATACTTACCTTGAATTTCGTACTTACCGTTAATAAATATTGTTATCTTGAAGCTATGTAAAAAACCTTTATTTCACCACGTTTTCCTTCTCCATCACGATATATAAACGATATCCACCTTGAGAACGGGTTACCGCTCGTCCGTTCTCTAGCCTAGTTACAGGTTTTCTCAAAAAGAAACCATTAGCACGTAACAGTAAACTTTTTTCCTATCGTTCCTAGATGATTTTAAACGTTATATTCGTGGTAAACTGTGCATACGAAACCGTGTGTCGTGACGCCAGTTCTCTCGGACGCGTATTTACCGAGTTATAAGCGAGTTACCTTCCGGCGAGTCACTTAGGTATCGTTGGAACGATAGATTGCTAAGTACCGCGCCGTGTCGGTTAGCCGGTTCGCGGTAAGAGTAAACTTTTTTCCTATCGTTCCTAGATGATTTTAAACGTTATATTCGTGGTAAACTGTGCATACGAAACCGTGTGTCGTGACGCCAGTTCTCTCGGACGCGTATTTACCGAGTTATAAGCGAGTTAACTTCCGGCGAGTCGCTTAGGTATCGCTGGAACGATAAAATTGCTAAGTACCGCGCCGTGTCGGTTAGCCGGTTCGCGGTAAGAGTACACTTTTTTCCTATCGTTCCTAGATGATTTTAAACGTTATATTCGTGGTAAACTGTGCATACGAAACCGTGTGTCGTGACGCCAGTTCTCTCGGACGCGTATTTACCGAGTTATAAGCGAGTTAACTTCCGGCGAGTCGCTTAGGTATCGCTGGAACGATAAAATTGCTAAGTACCGCGCCGTGTCGGTTAGACGGTTCGCGGTAAGAGTAAACTTTTTTCCTATCGTTCCTAGATGATTTTAAACGTTATATTCGTGGTAAACTGTGCATACGAAACCGTGTGTCGTGACGCCAGTTCTCTCGGACGCGTATTTACCGAGTTATAAGCGAGTTAACTTCCGGCGAGTCGCTTAGGTATCGCTGGAACGATAAAATTGCTAAGTACCGCGCCGTGTCGGTTAGCCGGTTCGCGGTAAGAGTAAACTTTTTTCCTATCGTTCCTAGATGATTTTAAACGTTATATTCGTGGTAAACTGTGCATACGAAACCGTGTGTCGTGACGCCAGTTCTCTCGGACGCGTATTTACCGAGTTATAAGCGAGTTAACTTCCGGCGAGTCGCTTAGGTATCGCTGGAACGATAAAATTGCTAAGTACCGCGCCGTGTCGGTTAGCCGGTTCGCGGTAAGAGTACACTTTTTTCCTATCGTTCCTAGATGATTTTAAACGTTATATTCGTGGTAAACTGTGCATACGAAACCGTGTGTCGTGACGCCAGTTCTCTCGGACGCGTATTTACCGAGTTATAAGCGAGTCACCTTCCGGCGAGTCACTTAGGTATCGTTGGAACGATAGATTGCTAAGTACCGCGCCGTGTCGGTTAGCCGGTTCGCCGTAAGAGTAAACTTTTTTCCTATCGTTCCTAGATGATTTTAAACGTTATATTCGTGGTAAACTGTGCATACGAAACCGTGTGTCGTGACGCCAGTTCTCTCGGACGCGTATTTACCGAGTTATAAGCGAGTTACCTTCCGGCGAGTCACTTAGGTATCGTTGGAACGATAGATTGCTAAGTACCGCGCCGTGTCGGTTAGCCGGTTCGCGGTAAGAGTAAACTTTTTTCCTATCGTTCCTAGATGATTTTAAACGTTATATTCGTGGTAAACTGTGCATACGAAACCATGTGTCGTGACGCCAGTTCTCTCGGACGCGTATTTACCGAGTTATAAGCGAGTTAACTTCCGGCGAGTCGCTTAGGTATCGCTGGAACGATAAAATTGCTAAGTACCGCGCCGTGTCGGTTAGCCGGTTCGCGGTAAGAGTAAACTTTTTTCCTATCGTTCCTAGATGATTTTAAACGTTATATTCGTGGTAAACTGTGCATACGAAACCATGTGTCGTGACGCCAGTTCTCTCGGACGCGTATTTACCGAGTTATAAGCGAGTTAACTTCCGGCGAGTCGCTTAGGTATCGCTGGAACGATAAAATTGCTAAGTACCGCGCCGTGTCGGTTAGCCGGTTCGCGGTAAGAGTAAACTTTTTTCCTATCGTTCCTAGATGATTTTAAACGTTATATTCGTGGTAAACTGTGCATACGAAACCGTGTGTCGTGACGCCAGTTCTCTCGGACGCGTATTTACCGAGTTATAAGCGAGTTAACTTCCGGCGAGTCGCTTAGGTATCGCTGGAACGATAAAATTGCTAAGTACCGCGCCGTGTCGGTTAGCCGGTTCGCGGTAAGAGTAAACTTTTTTCCTATCGTTCCTAGATGATTTTAAACGTTATATTCGTGGTAAACTGTGCATACGAAACCGTGTGTCGTGACGCCAGTTCTCTCGGACGCGTATTTACCGAGTTATAAGCGAGTTAACTTCCGGCGAGTCGCTTAGGTATCGCTGGAACGATAAAATTGCTAAGTACCGCGCCGTGTCGGTTAGCCGGTTCGCGGTAAGAGTACACTTTTTTCCTATCGTTCCTAGATGATTTTAAACGTTATATTCGTGGTAAACTGTGCATACGAAACCATGTGTCGTGACGCCAGTTCTCTCGGACGCGTATTTACCGAGTTATAAGCGAGTTAACTTCCGGCGAGTCGCTTAGGTATCGCTGGAACGATAAAATTGCTAAGTACCGCGCCGTGTCGGTTAGCCGGTTCGCGGTAAGAGTACACTTTTTTCCTATCGTTCCTAGATGATTTTAAACGTTATATTCGTGGTAAACTGTGCATACGAAACCGTGTGTCGTGACGCCAGTTCTCTCGGACGCGTATTTACCGAGTTATAAGCGAGTCACCTTCCGGCGAGTCACTTAGGTATCGTTGGAACGATAGATTGCTAAGTACCGCGCCGTGTCGGTTAGCCGGTTCGCCGTAAGAGTAAACTTTTTTCCTATCGTTCCTAGATGATTTTAAACGTTATATTCGTGGTAAACTGTGCATACGAAACCGTGTGTCGTGACGCCAGTTCTCTCGGACGCGTATTTACCGAGTTATAAGCGAGTTAACTTCCGGCGAGTCGCTTAGGTATCGCTGGAACGATAAAATTGCTAAGTACCGCGCCGTGTCGGTTAGCCGGTTCGCGGTAAGAGTACACTTTTTTCCTATCGTTCCTAGATGATTTTAAACGTTATATTCGTGGTAAACTGTGCATACGAAACCATGTGTCGTGACGCCAGTTCTCTCGGACGCGTATTTACCGAGTTATAAGCGAGTTAACTTCCGGCGAGTCGCTTAGGTATCGCTGGAACGATAAAATTGCTAAGTACCGCGCCGTGTCGGTTAGCCGGTTCGCGGTAAGAGTACACTTTTTTCCTATCGTTCCTAGATGATTTTAAACGTTATATTCGTGGTAAACTGTGCATACGAAACCGTGTGTCGTGACGCCAGTTCTCTCGGACGCGTATTTACCGAGTTATAAGCGAGTCACCTTCCGGCGAGTCACTTAGGTATCGTTGGAACGATAGATTGCTAAGTACCGCGCCGTGTCGGTTAGCCGGTTCGCCGTAAGAGTAAACTTTTTTCCTATCGTTCCTAGATGATTTTAAACGTTATATTCGTGGTAAACTGTGCATACGAAACCGTGTGTCGTGACGCCAGTTCTCTCGGACGCGTATTTACCGAGTTATAAGCGAGTTAACTTCCGGCGAGTCGCTTAGGTATCGCTGGAACGATAAAATTGCTAAGTACCGCGCCGTGTCGGTTAGACGGTTCGCGGTAAGAGTACACTTTTTTCCTATCGTTCCTAGATGATTTTAAACGTTATATTCGTGGTAAACTGTGCATACGAAACCGTGTGTCGTGACGCCAGTTCTCTCGGACGCGTATTTACCGAGTTATAAGCGAGTCACCTTCCGGCGAGTCACTTAGGTATCGTTGGAACGATAGATTGCTAAGTACCGCGCCGTGTCGGTTAGCCGGTTCGCCGTAAGAGTAAACTTTTTTCCTATCGTTCCTAGATGATTTTAAACGTTATATTCGTGGTAAACTGTGCATACGAAACCGTGTGTCGTGACGCCAGTTCTCTCGGACGCGTATTTACCGAGTTATAAGCGAGTTAACTTCCGGCGAGTCGCTTAGGTATCGCTGGAACGATAAAATTGCTAAGTACCGCGCCGTGTCGGTTAGCCGGTTCGCGGTAAGAGTACACTTTTTTCCTATCGTTCCTAGATGATTTTAAACGTTATATTCGTGGTAAACTGTGCATACGAAACCGTGTGTCGTGACGCCAGTTCTCTCGGACGCGTATTTACCGAGTTATAAGCGAGTTAACTTCCGGCGAGTCGCTTAGGTATCGCTGGAACGATAAAATTGCTAAGTACCGCGCCGTGTCGGTTAGCCGGTTCGCGGTAAGAGTACACTTTTTTCCTATCGTTTCTAGATGATTTTAAACGTTATATTCGTGGTAAACTGTGCATACGAAACCGTGTGTCGTGACGCCAGTTCTCTCGGACGCGTATTTACCGAGTTATAAGCGAGTTAACTTCCGGCGAGTCACTTAGGTATCGTTGGAACGATAGATTGCTAAGTACCGCGCCGTGTCGGTTAGCCGGTTCGCGGTAAGAGTAAACTTTTTTCCTATCGTTCCTAGATGATTTTAAACGTTATATTCGTGGTAAACTGTGCATACGAAACCATGTGTCGTGACGCCAGTTCTCTCGGACGCGTATTTACCGAGTTATAAGCGAGTTAACTTCCGGCGAGTCGCTTAGGTATCGCTGGAACGATAAAATTGCTAAGTACCGCGCCGTGTCGGTTAGCCGGTTCGCGGTAAGAGTAAACTTTTTTCCTATCGTTCCTAGATGATTTTAAACGTTATATTCGTGGTAAACTGTGCATACGAAACCACGTGTCGTGACGCCAGTTCTCTCGGACGCGTATTTACCGAGTTATAAGCGAGTTAACTTCCGGCGAGTCGCTTAGGTATCGCTGGAACGATAAAATTGCTAAGTACCGCGCCGTGCCGGTTAGCCGGTTCGCGGTAAGAGTAAACTTTTTTCCTATCGTTCCTAGATGATTTTAAACGTTATATTCGTGGTAAACTGTGCATACGAAACCGTGTGTCGTGACGCCAGTTCTCTCGGACGCGTATTTACCGAGTTATAAGCGAGTTAACTTCCGGCGAGTCGCTTAGGTATCGCTGGAACGATAAAATTGCTAAGTACCGCGCCGTGTCGGTTAGACGGTTCGCGGTAAGAGTAAACTTTTTTCCTATCGTTCCTAGATGATTTTAAACGTTATATTCGTGGTAAACTGTGCATACGAAACCGTGTGTCGTGACGCCAGTTCTCTCGGACGCGTATTTACCGAGTTATAAGCGAGTTAACTTCCGGCGAGTCACTTAGGTATCGTTGGAACGATAGATTGCTAAGTACCGCGCCGTGTCGGTTAGCCGGTTCGCGGTAAGAGTAAACTTTTTTCCTATCGTTCCTAGATGATTTTAAACGTTATATTCGTGGTAAACTGTGCATACGAAACCGTGTGTCGTGACGCCAGTTCTCTCGGACGCGTATTTACCGAGTTATAAGCGAGTTAACTTCCGGCGAGTCGCTTGGGTATCGCTGGAACGATAGATTGCTAAGTACCGCGCCGTGTCGGTTAGCCGGTTCGCGGTAAGAGTAAACTTTTTTCCTATCGTTCCTAGATGATTTTAAACGTTATATTCGTGGTAAACTGTGCATACGAAACCATGTGTCGTGACGCCAGTTCTCTCGGACGCGTATTTACCGAGTTATAAGCGAGTTAACTTCCGGCGAGTCGCTTAGGTATCGCTGGAACGATAAAATTGCTAAGTACCGCGCCGTGTCGGTTAGCCGGTTCGCGGTAAGAGTACACTTTTTTCCTATCGTTCCTAGATGATTTTAAACGTTATATTCGTGGTAAACTGTGCATACGAAACCGTGTGTCGTGACGCCAGTTCTCTCGGACGCGTATTTACCGAGTTATAAGCGAGTTACCTTCCGGCGAGTCACTTAGGTATCGTTGGAACGATAGATTGCTAAGCACCGCGCCGTGTCGGTTAGCCGGTTCGCGGTAAGAGTAAACTTTTTTCCTATCGTTCCTAGATGATTTTAAACGTTATATTCGTGGTAAACTGTGCATACGAAACCATGTGTCGTGACGCCAGTTCTCTCGGACGCGTATTTACCGAGTTATAAGCGAGTTAACTTCCGGCGAGTCGCTTAGGTATCGCTGGAACGATAAAATTGCTAAGTACCGCGCCGTGTCGGTTAGCCGGTTCGCGGTAAGAGTAAACTTTTTTCCTATCGTTCCTAGATGATTTTAAACGTTATATTCGTGGTAAACTGTGCATACGAAACCATGTGTCGTGACGCCAGTTCTCTCGGACGCGTATTTACCGAGTTATAAGCGAGTTAACTTCCGGCGAGTCGCTTAGGTATCGCTGGAACGATAAAATTGCTAAGTACCGCGCCGTGTCGGTTAGCCGGTTCGCGGTAAGAGTAAACTTTTTTCCTATCGTTCCTAGATGATTTTAAACGTTATATTCGTGGTAAACTGTGCATACGAAACCGTGTGTCGTGACGCCAGTTCTCTCGGACGCGTATTTACCGAGTTATAAGCGAGTTAACTTCCGGCGAGTCGCTTAGGTATCGCTGGAACGATAAAATTGCTAAGTACCGCGCCGTGTCGGTTAGCCGGTTCGCGGTAAGAGTAAACTTTTTTCCTATCGTTCCTAGATGATTTTAAACGTTATATTCGTGGTAAACTGTGCATACGAAACCGTGTGTCGTGACGCCAGTTCTCTCGGACGCGTATTTACCGAGTTATAAGCGAGTTAACTTCCGGCGAGTCGCTTAGGTATCGCTGGAACGATAAAATTGCTAAGTACCGCGCCGTGTCGGTTAGCCGGTTCGCGGTAAGAGTACACTTTTTTCCTATCGTTCCTAGATGATTTTAAACGTTATATTCGTGGTAAACTGTGCATACGAAACCGTGTGTCGTGACGCCAGTTCTCTCGGACGCGTATTTACCGAGTTATAAGCGAGTTACCTTCCGGCGAGTCACTTAGGTATCGTTGGAACGATAGATTGCTAAGTACCGCGCCGTGTCGGTTAGCCGGTTCGCGGTAAGAGTAAACTTTTTTCCTATCGTTCCTAGATGATTTTAAACGTTATATTCGTGGTAAACTGTGCATACGAAACCATGTGTCGTGACGCCAGTTCTCTCGGACGCGTATTTACCGAGTTATAAGCGAGTTAACTTCCGGCGAGTCGCTTAGGTATCGCTGGAACGATAAAATTGCTAAGTACCGCGCCGTGTCGGTTAGCCGGTTCGCGGTAAGAGTAAACTTTTTTCCTATCGTTCCTAGATGATTTTAAACGTTATATTCGTGGTAAACTGTGCATACGAAACCATGTGTCGTGACGCCAGTTCTCTCGGACGCGTATTTACCGAGTTATAAGCGAGTTAACTTCCGGCGAGTCGCTTAGGTATCGCTGGAACGATAAAATTGCTAAGTACCGCGCCGTGTCGGTTAGCCGGGTCGCGGTAAGAGTAAACTTTTTTCCTATCGTTCCTAGATGATTTTAAACGTTATATTCGTGGTAAACTGTGCATACGAAACCGTGTGTCGTGACGCCAGTTCTCTCGGACGCGTATTTACCGAGTTATAAGCGAGTTAACTTCCGGCGAATCGCTTAGGTATCGCTGGAACGATAAAATTGCTAAGTACCGCGCCGTGTCGGTTAGCCGGTTCGCGGTAAGAGTAAACTTTTTTCCTATCGTTCCTAGATGATTTTAAACGTTATATTCGTGGTAAACTGTGCATACGAAACCGTGTGTCGTGACGCCAGTTCTCTCGGACGCGTATTTACCGAGTTATAAGCGAGTTAACTTCCGGCGAGTCGCTTAGGTATCGCTGGAACGATAAAATTGCTAAGTACCGCGCCGTGTCGGTTAGCCGGTTCGCGGTAAGAGTACACTTTTTTCCTATCGTTCCTAGATGATTTTAAACGTTATATTCGTGGTAAACTGTGCATACGAAACCGTGTGTCGTGACGCCAGTTCTCTCGGACGCGTATTTACCGAGTTATAAGCGAGTTAACTTCCGGCGAGTCACTTAGGTATCGTTGGAACGATAGATTGCTAAGTACCGCGCCGTGTCGGTTAGCCGGTTCGCGGTAAGAGTAAACTTTTTTCCTATCGTTCCTAGATGATTTTAAACGTTATATTCGTGGTAAACTGTGCATACGAAACCGTGTGTCGTGACGCCAGTTCTCTCGGACGCGTATTTACCGAGTTATAAGCGAGTTAACTTCCGGCGAGTCGCTTAGGTATCGCTGGAACGATAAAATTGCTAAGTACCGCGCCGTGTCGGTTAGCCGGTTCGCGGTAAGAGTACACTTTTTTCCTATCGTTCCTAGATGATTTTAAACGTTATATTCGTGGTAAACTGTGCATACGAAACCGTGTGTCGTGACGCCAGTTCTCTCGGACGCGTATTTACCGAGTTATAAGCGAGTTAACTTCCGGCGAGTCACTTAGGTATCGTTGGAACGATAGATTGCTAAGTACCGCGCCGTGTCGGTTAGCCTATTCGCGGTAAGAGTAAACTTTTTTCCTATCGTTCCTAGATGATTTTAAACGTTATATTCGTGGTAAACTGTGCATACGAAACCATGTGTCGTGACGCCAGTTCTCTCGGACGCGTATTTACCGAGTTATAAGCGAGTTAACTTCCGGCGAGTCGCTTAGGTATCGCTGGAACGATAAAATTGCTAAGTACCGCGCCGTGTCGGTTAGCCGGTTCGCGGTAAGAGTAAACTTTTTTCCTATCGTTCCTAGATGATTTTAAACGTTATATTCGTGGTAAACTGTGCATACGAAACCATGTGTCGTGACGCCAGTTCTCTCGGACGCGTATTTACCGAGTTATAAGCGAGTTAACTTCCGGCGAGTCGCTTAGGTATCGCTGGAACGATAAAATTGCTAAGTACCGCGCCGTGTCGGTTAGCCGGTTCGCGGTAAGAGTAAACTTTTTTCCTATCGTTCCTAGATGATTTTAAACGTTATATTCGTGGTAAACTGTGCATACGAAACCGTGTGTCGTGACGCCAGTTCTCTCGGACGCGTATTTACCGAGTTATAAGCGAGTTAACTTCCGGCGAGTCGCTTAGGTATCGCTGGAACGATAAAATTGCTAAGTACCGCGCCGTGTCGGTTAGCCGGTTCGCGGTAAGAGTAAACTTTTTTCCTATCGTTCCTAGATGATTTTAAACGTTATATTCGTGGTAAACTGTGCATACGAAACCGTGTGTCGTGACGCCAGTTCTCTCGGACGCGTATTTACCGAGTTATAAGCGAGTTAACTTCCGGCGAGTCGCTTAGGTATCGCTGGAACGATAAAATTGCTAAGTACCGCGCCGTGTCGGTTAGCCGGTACGCGGTAAGAGTACACTTTTTTCCTATCGTTCCTAGATGATTTTAAACGTTATATTCGTGGTAAACTGTGCATACGAAACCGTGTGTCGTGACGCCAGTTCTCTCGGACGCGTATTTACCGCGTTATAAGCGAGTCACCTTCCGGCGAGTCACTTAGGTATCGTTGGAACGATAGATTGCTAAGTACCGCGCCGTGTCGGTTAGCCGGTTCGCCGTAAGAGTAAACTTTTTTCCTATCGTTCCTAGATGATTTTAAACGTTATATTCGTGGTAAACTGTGCATACGAAACCGTGTGTCGTGACGCCAGTTCTCTCGGACGCGTATTTACCGAGTTATAAGCGAGTTAACTTCCGGCGAGTCGCTTAGGTATCGCTGGAACGATAAAATTGCTAAGTACCGCGCCGTGTCGGTTAGCCGGTTCGCGGTAAGAGTACACTTTTTTCCTATCGTTCCTAGATGATTTTAAACGTTATATTCGTGGTAAACTGTGCATACGAAACCGTGTGTCGTGACGCCAGTTCTCTCGGACGCGTATTTACCGAGTTATAAGCGAGTCACCTTCCGGCGAGTCACTTAGGTATCGTTGGAACGATAGATTGCTAAGTACCGCGCCGTGTCGGTTAGCCGGTTCGCCGTAAGAGTAAACTTTTTTCCTATCGTTCCTAGATGATTTTAAACGTTATATTCGTGGTAAACTGTGCATACGAAACCGTGTGTCGTGACGCCAGTTCTCTCGGACGCGTATTTACCGAGTTATAAGCGAGTTAACTTCCGGCGAGTCACTTAGGTATCGTTGGAACGATAGATTGCTAAGTACCGCGCCGTGTCGGTTAGCCGGTTCGCGGTAAGAGTAAACTTTTTTCCTATCGTTCCTAGATGATTTTAAACGTTATATTCGTGGTAAACTGTGCATACGAAACCATGTGTCGTGACGCCAGTTCTCTCGGACGCGTATTTACCGAGTTATAAGCGAGTTAACTTCCGGCGAGTCGCTTAGGTATCGCTGGAACGATAAAATTGCTAAGTACCGCGCCGTGTCGGTTAGCCGGTTCGCGGTAAGAGTAAACTTTTTTCCTATCGTTCCTAGATGATTTTAAACGTTATATTCGTGGTAAACTGTGCATACGAAACCATGTGTCGTGACGCCAGTTCTCTCGGACGCGTATTTACCGAGTTATAAGCGAGTTAACTTCCGGCGAGTCGCTTAGGTATCGCTGGAACGATAAAATTGCTAAGTACCGCGCCGTGTCGGTTAGCCGGTTCGCGGTAAGAGTACACTTTTTTCCTATCGTTCCTAGATGATTTTAAACGTTATATTCGTGGTAAACTGTGCATACGAAACCGTGTGTCGTGACGCCAGTTCTCTCGGACGCGTATTTACCGAGTTATAAGCGAGTTAACTTCCGGCGAGTCGCTTAGGTATCGCTGGAACGATAAAATTGCTAAGTACCGCGCCGTGTCGGTTAGCCGGTTCGCGGTAAGAGTAAACTTTTTTCCTATCGTTCCTAGATGATTTTAAACGTTATATTCGTGGTAAACTGTGCATACGAAACCGTGTGTCGTGACGCCAGTTCTCTCGGACGCGTATTTACCGAGTTATAAGCGAGTTAACTTCCGGCGAGTCGCTTAGGTATCGCTGGAACGATAAAATTGCTAAGTACCGCGCCGTGTCGGTTAGCCGGTTCGCGGTAAGAGTACACTTTTTTCCTATCGTTCCTAGATGATTTTAAACGTTATATTCGTGGTAAACTGTGCATACGAAACCGTGTGTCGTGACGCCAGTTCTCTCGGACGCGTATTTACCGAGTTATAAGCGAGTTACCTTCCGGCGAGTCACTTAGGTATCGTTGGAACGATAGATTGCTAAGTACCGCGCCGTGTCGGTTAGCCGGTTCGCGGTAAGAGTAAACTTTTTTCCTATCGTTCCTAGATGATTTTAAACGTTATATTCGTGGTAAACTGTGCATACGAAACCATGTGTCGTGACGCCAGTTCTCTCGGACGCGTATTTACCGAGTTATAAGCGAGTTAACTTCCGGCGAGTCGCTTAGGTATCGCTGGAACGATAAAATTGCTAAGTACCGCGCCGTGTCGGTTAGCCGGTTCGCGGTAAGAGTAAACTTTTTTCCTATCGTTCCTAGATGATTTTAAACGTTATATTCGTGGTAAACTGTGCATACGAAACCATGTGTCGTGACGCCAGTTCTCTCGGACGCGTATTTACCGAGTTATAAGCGAGTTAACTTCCGGCGAGTCGCTTAGGTATCGCTGGAACGATAAAATTGCTAAGTACCGCGCCGTGTCGGTTAGCCGGTTCGCGGTAAGAGTAAACTTTTTTCCTATCGTTCCTAGATGATTTTAAACGTTATATTCGTGGTAAACTGTGCATACGAAACCGTGTGTCGTGACGCCAGTTCTCTCGGACGCGTATTTACCGAGTTATAAGCGAGTTAACTTCCGGCGAATCGCTTAGGTATCGCTGGAACGATAAAATTGCTAAGTACCGCGCCGTGTCGGTTAGCCGGTTCGCGGTAAGAGTAAACTTTTTTCCTATCGTTCCTAGATGATTTTAAACGTTATATTCGTGGTAAACTGTGCATACGAAACCGTGTGTCGTGACGCCAGTTCTCTCGGACGCGTATTTACCGAGTTATAAGCGAGTTAACTTCCGGCGAGTCGCTTAGGTATCGCTGGAACGATAAAATTGCTAAGTACCGCGCCGTGTCGGTTAGCCGGTTCGCGGTAAGAGTACACTTTTTTCCTATCGTTCCTAGATGATTTTAAACGTTATATTCGTGGTAAACTGTGCATACGAAACCGTGTGTCGTGACGCCAGTTCTCTCGGACGCGTATTTACCGAGTTATAAGCGAGTTAACTTCCGGCGAGTCACTTAGGTATCGTTGGAACGATAGATTGCTAAGTACCGCGCCGTGTCGGTTAGCCGGTTCGCGGTAAGAGTAAACTTTTTTCCTATCGTTCCTAGATGATTTTAAACGTTATATTCGTGGTAAACTGTGCATACGAAACCGTGTGTCGTGACGCCAGTTCTCTCGGACGCGTATTTACCGAGTTATAAGCGAGTTAACTTCCGGCGAGTCGCTTAGGTATCGCTGGAACGATAAAATTGCTAAGTACCGCGCCGTGTCGGTTAGCCGGTTCGCGGTAAGAGTACACTTTTTTCCTATCGTTCCTAGATGATTTTAAACGTTATATTCGTGGTAAACTGTGCATACGAAACCGTGTGTCGTGACGCCAGTTCTCTCGGACGCGTATTTACCGAGTTATAAGCGAGTTAACTTCCGGCGAGTCACTTAGGTATCGTTGGAACGATAGATTGCTAAGTACCGCGCCGTGTCGTTTAGCCGGTTCGCGGTAAGAGTAAACTTTTTTCCTATCGTTCCTAGATGATTTTAAACGTTATATTCGTGGTAAACTGTGCATACGAAACCATGTGTCGTGACGCCAGTTCTCTCGGACGCGTATTTACCGAGTTATAAGCGAGTTAACTTCCGGCGAGTCGCTTAGGTATCGCTGGAACGATAAAATTGCTAAGTACCGCGCCGTGTCGGTTAGCCGGTTCGCGGTAAGAGTAAACTTTTTTCCTATCGTTCCTAGATGATTTTAAACGTTATATTCGTGGTAAACTGTGCATACGAAACCATGTGTCGTGACGCCAGTTCTCTCGGACGCGTATTTACCGAGTTATAAGCGAGTTAACTTCCGGCGAGTCGCTTAGGTATCGCTGGAACGATAAAATTGCTAAGTACCGCGCCGTGTCGGTTAGCCGGTTCGCGGTAAGAGTAAACTTTTTTCCTATCGTTCCTAGATGATTTTAAACGTTATATTCGTGGTAAACTGTGCATACGAAACCATGTGTCGTGACGCCAGTTCTCTCGGACGCGTATTTACCGAGTTATAAGCGAGTTAACTTCCGGCGAGTCGCTTAGGTATCGCTGGAACGATAAAATTGCTAAGTACCGCGCCGTGTCGGTTAGCCGGTTCGCGGTAAGAGTAAACTTTTTTCCTATCGTTCCTAGATGATTTTAAACGTTATATTCGTGGTAAACTGTGCATACGAAACCGTGTGTCGTGACGCCAGTTCTCTCGGACGCGTATTTACCGAGTTATAAGCGAGTTAACTTCCGGCGAGTCGCTTAGGTATCGCTGGAACGATAAAATTGCTAAGTACCGCGCCGTGTCGGTTAGCCGGTTCGCGGTAAGAGTAAACTTTTTTCCTATCGTTCCTAGATGATTTTAAACGTTATATTCGTGGTAAACTGTGCATACGAAACCGTGTGTCGTGACGCCAGTTCTCTCGGACGCGTATTTACCGAGTTATAAGCGAGTTAACTTCCGGCGAGTCGCTTAGGTATCGCTGGAACGATAAAATTGCTAAGTACCGCGCCGTGTCGGTTAGCCGGTACGCGGTAAGAGTACACTTTTTTCCTATCGTTCCTAGATGATTTTAAACGTTATATTCGTGGTAAACTGTGCATACGAAACCGTGTGTCGTGACGCCAGTTCTCTCGGACGCGTATTTACCGAGTTATAAGCGAGTCACCTTCCGGCGAGTCACTTAGGTATCGTTGGAACGATAGATTGCTAAGTACCGCGCCGTGTCGGTTAGCCGGTTCGCCGTAAGAGTAAACTTTTTTCCTATCGTTCCTAGATGATTTTAAACGTTATATTCGTGGTAAACTGTGCATACGAAACCGTGTGTCGTGACGCCAGTTCTCTCGGACGCGTATTTACCGAGTTATAAGCGAGTTAACTTCCGGCGAGTCGCTTAGGTATCGCTGGAACGATAAAATTGCTAAGTACCGCGCCGTGTCGGTTAGCCGCTTCGCGGTAAGAGTACACTTTTTTCCTATCGTTCCTAGATGATTTTAAACGTTATATTCGTGGTAAACTGTGCATACGAAACCGTGTGTCGTGACGCCAGTTCTCTCGGACGCGTATTTACCGAGTTATAAGCGAGTCACCTTCCGGCGAGTCACTTAGGTATCGTTGGAACGATAGATTGCTAAGTACCGCGCCGTGTCGGTTAGCCGGTTCGCCGTAAGAGTAAACTTTTTTCCTATCGTTCCTAGATGATTTTAAACGTTATATTCGTGGTAAACTGTGCATACGAAACCGTGTGTCGTGACGCCAGTTCTCTCGGACGCGTATTTACCGAGTTATAAGCGAGTTAACTTCCGGCGAGTCACTTAGGTATCGTTGGAACGATAGATTGCTAAGTACCGCGCCGTGTCGGTTAGCCGGTTCGCGGTAAGAGTAAACTTTTTTCCTATCGTTCCTAGATGATTTTAAACGTTATATTCGTGGTAAACTGTGCATACGAAACCATGTGTCGTGACGCCAGTTCTCTCGGACGCGTATTTACCGAGTTATAAGCGAGTTAACTTCCGGCGAGTCGCTTAGGTATCGCTGGAACGATAAAATTGCTAAGTACCGCGCCGTGTCGGTTAGCCGGTTCGCGGTAAGAGTAAACTTTTTTCCTATCGTTCCTAGATGATTTTAAACGTTATATTCGTGGTAAACTGTGCATACGAAACCGTGTGTCGTGACGCCAGTTCTCTCGGACGCGTATTTACCGAGTTATAAGCGAGTTAACTTCCGGCGAGTCGCTTAGGTATCGCTGGAACGATAAAATTGCTAAGTACCGCGCCGTGTCGGTTAGCCGGTTCGCGGTAAGAGTAAACTTTTTTCCTATCGTTCCTAGATGATTTTAAACGTTATATTCGTGGTAAACTGTGCATACGAAACCGTGTGTCGTGACGCCAGTTCTCTCGGACGCGTATTTACCGAGTTATAAGCGAGTTAACTTCCGGCGAGTCGCTTAGGTATCGCTGGAACGATAAAATTGCTAAGTACCGCGCCGTGTCGGTTAGCCGGTTCGCGGTAAGAGTACACTTTTTTCCTATCGTTCCTAGATGATTTTAAACGTTATATTCGTGGTAAACTGTGCATACGAAACCGTGTGTCGTGACGCCAGTTCTCTCGGACGCGTATTTACCGAGTTATAAGCGAGTTAACTTCCGGCGAGTCACTTAGGTATCGTTGGAACGATAGATTGCTAAGTACCGCGCCGTGTCGGTTAGCCGGTTCGCGGTAAGAGTAAACTTTTTTCCTATCGTTCCTAGATGATTTTAAACGTTATAATCGTGGTAAACTGTGCATACGAAACCGTGTGTCGTGACGCCAGTTCTCTCGGACGCGTATTTACCGAGTTATAAGCGAGTTAACTTCCGGCGAGTCGCTTAGGTATCGCTGGAACGATAAAATTGCTAAGTACCGCGCCGTGTCGGTTAGCCGGTTCGCGGTAAGAGTACACTTTTTTCCTATCGTTCCTAGATGATTTTAAACGTTATATTCGTGGTAAACTGTGCATACGAAACCGTGTGTCGTGACGCCAGTTCTCTCGGACGCGTATTTACCGAGTTATAAGCGAGTTAACTTCCGGCGAGTCACTTAGGTATCGTTGGAACGATAGATTGCTAAGTACCGCGCCGTGTCGGTTAGCCGGTTCGCGGTAAGAGTAAACTTTTTTCCTATCGTTCCTAGATGATTTTAAACGTTATATTCGTGGTAAACTGTGCATACGAAACCATGTGTCGTGACGCCAGTTCTCTCGGACGCGTATTTACCGAGTTATAAGCGAGTTAACTTCCGGCGAGTCGCTTAGGTATCGCTGGAACGATAAAATTGCTGAGTACCGCGCCGTGTCGGTTAGCCGGTTCGCGGTAAGAGTAAACTTTTTTCCTATCGTTCCTAGATGATTTTAAACGTTATATTCGTGGTAAACTGTGCATACGAAACCATGTGTCGTGACGCCAGTTCTCTCGGACGCGTATTTACCGAGTTATAAGCGAGTTAACTTCCGGCGAGTCGCTTAGGTATCGCTGGAACGATAAAATTGCTAAGTACCGCGCCGTGTCGGTTAGCCGGTTCGCGGTAAGAGTACACTTTTTTCCTATCGTTCCTAGATGATTTTAAACGTTATATTCGTGGTAAACTGTGCATACGAAACCGTGTGTCGTGACGCCAGTTCTCTCGGACGCGTATTTACCGAGTTATAAGCGAGTTAACTTCCGGCGAGTCGCTTAGGTATCGCTGGAATGATAAAATTGCTAAGTACCGCGCCGTGTCGGTTAGCCGGTTCGCGGTAAGAGTACACTTTTTTCCTATCGTTTCTAGATGATTTTAAACGTTATATTCGTGGTAAACTGTGCATACGAAACCGTATGTCGTGACGCCAGTTCTCTCGGACGCGTATTTACCGAGTTATAAGCGAGTTAACTTCCGGCGAGTCACTTAGGTATCGTTGGAACGATAGATTGCTAAGTACCGCGCCGTGTCGGTTAGCCGGTTCGCGGTAAGAGTAAACTTTTTTCCTATCGTTCCTAGATGATTTTAAACGTTATATTCGTGGTAAACTGTGCATACGAAACCATGTGTCGTGACGCCAGTTCTCTCGGACGCGTATTTACCGAGTTATAAGCGAGTTAACTTCCGGCGAGTCGCTTAGGTATCGCTGGAACGATAAAATTGCTAAGTACCGCGCCGTGTCGGTTAGCCGGTTCGCGGTAAGAGTAAACTTTTTTCCTATCGTTCCTAGATGATTTTAAACGTTATATTCGTGGTAAACTGTGCATACGAAACCGTGTGTCGTGACGCCAGTTCTCTCGGACGCGTATTTACCGAGTTATAAGCGAGTTAACTTCCGGCGAGTCACTTAGGTATCGTTGGAACGATAGATTGCTAAGTACCGCGCCGTGTCGGTTAGCCGGTTCGCGGTAAGAGTAAACTTTTTTCCTATCGTTCCTAGATGATTTTAAACGTTATATTCGTGGTAAACTGTGCATACGAAACCATGTGTCGTGACGCCAGTTCTCTCGGACGCGTATTTACCGAGTTATAAGCCAGTTAACTTCCGGCGAGTCGCTTAGGTATCGCTGGAACGATAAAATTGCTAAGTACCGCGCCGTGTCGGTTAGCCGGTTCGCGGTAAGAGTAAACTTTTTTCCTATCGTTCCTAGATGATTTTAAACGTTATATTCGTGGTAAACTGTGCATACGAAACCGTGTGTCGTGACGCCAGTTCTCTCGGACGCGTATTTACCGAGTTATAAGCGAGTTAACTTCCGGCGAGTCGCTTAGGTATCGCTGGAACGATAAAATTGCTAAGTACCGCGCCGTGTCGGTTAGCCGGTTCGCGGTAAGAGTACACTTTTTTCCTATCGTTCCTAGATGATTTTAAACGTTATATTCGTGGTAAACTGTGCATACGAAACCGTGTGTCGTGACGCCAGTTCTCTCGGACGCGTATTTACCGAGTTATAAGCGAGTCACCTTCCGGCGAGTCACTTAGGTATCGTTGGAACGATAGATTGCTAAGTACCGCGCCGTGTCGGTTAGCCGGTTCGCCGTAAGAGTAAACTTTTTTCCTATCGTTCCTAGATGATTTTAAACGTTATATTCGTGGTAAACTGTGCATACGAAACCGTGTGTCGTGACGCCAGTTCTCTCGGACGCGTATTTACCGAGTTATAAGCGAGTTAACTTCCGGCGAGTCGCTTAGGTATCGCTGGAACGATAAAATTGCTAAGTACCGCGCCGTGTCGGTTAGCCGGTTCGCGGTAAGAGTACACTTTTTTCCTATCGTTCCTAGATGATTTTAAACGTTATATTCGTGGTAAACTGTGCATACGAAACCGTGTGTCGTGACGCCAGTTCTCTCGGACGCGTATTTACCGAGTTATAAGCGAGTCACCTTCCGGCGAGTCACTTAGGTATCGTTGGAACGATAGATTGCTAAGTACCGCGCCGTGTCGGTTAGCCGGTTCGCCGTAAGAGTAAACTTTTTTCCTATCGTTCCTAGATGATTTTAAACGTTATATTCGTGGTAAACTGTGCATACGAAACCGTGTGTCGTGACGCCAGTTCTCTCGGACGCGTATTTACCGAGTTATAAGCGAGTTAACTTCCGGCGAGTCGCTTAGGTATCGCTGGAACGATAAAATTGCTAAGTACCGCGCCGTGTCGGTTAGCCGGTTCGCGGTAAGAGTAAACTTTTTTCCTATCGTTCCTAGATGATTTTAAACGTTATATTCGTGGTAAACTGTGCATACGAAACCGTGTGTCGTGACGCCAGTTCTCTCGGACGCGTATTTACCGAGTTATAAGCGAGTTAACTTCCGGCGAGTCGCTTAGGTATCGCTGGAACGATAAAATTGCTAAGTACCGCGCCGTGTCGGTTAGCCGGTTCGCGGTAAGAGTACACTTTTTTCCTATCGTTTCTAGATGATTTTAAACGTTATATTCGTGGTAAACTGTGCATACGAAACCATGTGTCGTGACGCCAGTTCTCTCGGACGCGTATTTACCGAGTTATAAGCGAGTTAACTTCCGGCGAGTCGCTTAGGTATCGCTGGAACGATAAAATTGCTAAGTACCGCGCCGTGCCGGTTAGCCGGTTCGCGGTAAGAGTAAACTTTTTTCCTATCGTTCCTAGATGATTTTAAACGTTATATTCGTGGTAAACTGTGCATACGAAACCGTGTGTCGTGACGCCAGTTCTCTCGGACGCGTATTTACCGAGTTATAAGCGAGTTAACTTCCGGCGAGTCGCTTAGGTATCGCTGGAACGATAAAATTGCTAAGTACCGCGCCGTGTCGGTTAGCCGGTTCGCGGTAAGAGTAAACTTTTTTCCTATCGTTCCTAGATGATTTTAAACGTTATATTCGTGGTAAACTGTGCATACGAAACCGTGTGTCGTGACGCCAGTTCTCTCGGACGCGTATTTACCGAGTTATAAGCGAGTTACCTTCCGGCGAGTCACTTAGGTATCGTTGGAACGATAGATTGCTAAGTACCGCGCCGTGTCGGTTAGCCGGTTCGCGGTAAGAGTAAACTTTTTTCCTATCGTTCCTAGATGATTTTAAACGTTATATTCGTGGTAAACTGTGCATACGAAACCGTGTGTCGTGACGCCAGTTCTCTCGGACGCGTATTTACCGAGTTATAAGCGAGTTAACTTCCGGCGAGTCGCTTGGGTATCGCTGGAACGATAGATTGCTAAGTACCGCGCCGTGTCGGTTAGCCGGTTCGCGGTAAGAGTAAACTTTTTTCCTATCGTTCCTAGATGATTTTAAACGTTATATTCGTGGTAAACTGTGCATACGAAACCATGTGTCGTGACGCCAGTTCTCTCGGACGCGTATTTACCGAGTTATAAGCGAGTTAACTTCCGGCGAGTCGCTTAGGTATCGCTGGAACGATAAAATTGCTAAGTACCGCGCCGTGTCGGTTAGCCGGTTCGCGGTAAGAGTAAACTTTTTTCCTATCGTTCCTAGATGATTTTAAACGTTATATTCGTGGTAAACTGTGCATACGAAACCATGTGTCGTGACGCCAGTTCTCTCGGACGCGTATTTACCGAGTTATAAGCGAGTTAACTTCCGGCGAGTCGCTTAGGTATCGCTGGAACGATAAAATTGCTAAGTACCGCGCCGTGTCGGTTAGCCGGTTCGCGGTAAGAGTAAACTTTTTTCCTATCGTTCCTAGATGATTTTAAACGTTATATTCGTGGTAAACTGTGCATACGAAACCGTGTGTCGTGACGCCAGTTCTCTCGGACGCGTATTTACCGAGTTATAAGCGAGTTAACTTCCGGCGAGTCGCTTAGGTATCGCTGGAACGATAAAATTGCTAAGTACCGCGCCGTGTCGGTTAGCCGGTTCGCGGTAAGAGTAAACTTTTTTCCTATCGTTCCTAGATGATTTTAAACGTTATATTCGTGGTAAACTGTGCATACGAAACCGTGTGTCGTGACGCCAGTTCTCTCGGACGCGTATTTACCGAGTTATAAGCGAGTTAACTTCCGGCGAGTCGCTTAGGTATCGCTGGAACGATAAAATTGCTAAGTACCGCGCCGTGTCGGTTAGACGGTTCGCGGTAAGAGTACACTTTTTTCCTATCGTTCCTAGATGATTTTAAACGTTATATTCGTGGTAAACTGTGCATACGAAACCGTGTGTCGTGACGCCAGTTCTCTCGGACGCGTATTTACCGAGTTATAAGCGAGTTAACTTCCGGCGAGTCGCTTAGGTATCGCTGGAACGATAAAATTGCTAAGTACCGCGCCGTGTCGGTTAGCCGGTTCGCGGTAAGAGTACACTTTTTTCCTATCGTTCCTAGATGATTTTAAACGTTATATTCGTGGTAAACTGTGCATACGAAACCGTGTGTCGTGACGCCAGTTCTCTCGGACGCGTATTTACCGAGTTATAAGCGAGTTAACTTCCGGCGAGTCACTTAGGTATCGTTGGAACGATAGATTGCTAAGTACCGCGCCGTGTCGGTTAGCCGGTTCGCGGTAAGAGTAAACTTTTTTCCTATCGTTCCTAGATGATTTTAAACGTTATATTCGTGGTAAACTGTGCATACGAAACCATGTGTCGTGACGCCAGTTCTCTCGGACGCGTATTTACCGAGTTATAAGCGAGTTAACTTCCGGCGAGTCGCTTAGGTATCGCTGGAACGATAAAATTGCTAAGTACCGCGCCGTGTCGGTTAGACGGTTCGCGGTAAGAGTAAACTTTTTTCCTATCGTTCCTAGATGATTTTAAACGTTATATTCGTGGTAAACTGTGCATACGAAACCGTGTGTCGTGACGCCAGTTCTCTCGGACGCGTATTTACCGAGTTATAAGCGAGTTAACTTCCGGCGAGTCGCTTAGGTATCGCTGGAACGATAAAATTGCTAAGTACCGCGCCGTGTCGGTTAGCCGGTTCGCGGTAAGAGTAAACTTTTTTCCTATCGTTCCTAGATGATTTTAAACGTTATATTCGTGGTAAACTGTGCATACGAAACCGTGTGTCGTGACGCCAGTTCTCTCGGACGCGTATTTACCGAGTTATAAGCGAGTTAACTTCCGGCGAGTCGCTTAGGTATCGCTGGAACGATAAAATTGCTAAGTACCGCGCCGTGTCGGTTAGCCGGTACGCGGTAAGAGTACACTTTTTTCCTATCGTTCCTAGATGATTTTAAACGTTATATTCGTGGTAAACTGTGCATACGAAACCGTGTGTCGTGACGCCAGTTCTCTCGGACGCGTATTTACCGAGTTATAAGCGAGTCACCTTCCGGCGAGTCACTTAGGTATCGTTGGAACGATAGATTGCTAAGTACCGCGCCGTGTCGGTTAGCCGGTTCGCGGTAAGAGTACACTTTTTTCCTATCGTTCCTAGATGATTTTAAACGTTATATTCGTGGTAAACTGTGCATACGAAACCGTGTGTCGTGACGCCAGTTCTCTCGGACGCGTATTTACCGAGTTATAAGCGAGTTAACTTCCGGCGAGTCACTTAGGTATCGTTGGAACGATAGATTGCTAAGTACCGCGCCGTGTCGGTTAGCCGGTTCGCGGTAAGAGTAAACTTTTTTCCTATCGTTCCTAGATGATTTTAAACGTTATATTCGTGGTAAACTGTGCATACGAAACCGTGTGTCGTGACGCCAGTTCTCTCGGACGCGTATTTACCGAGTTATAAGCGAGTTACCTTCCGGCGAGTCACTTAGGTATCGTTGGAACGATAGATTGCTAAGTACCGCGCCGTGTCGGTTAGCCGGTTCGCGGTAAGAGTAAACTTTTTTCCTATCGTTCCTAGATGATTTTAAACGTTATATTCGTGGTAAACTGTGCATACGAAACCATGTGTCGTGACGCCAGTTCTCTCGGACGCGTATTTACCGAGTTATAAGCCAGTTAACTTCCGGCGAGTCGCTTAGGTATCGCTGGAACGATAAAATTGCTAAGTACCGCGCCGTGTCGGTTAGCCGGTTCGCGGTAAGAGTAAACTTTTTTCCTATCGTTCCTAGATGATTTTAAACGTTATATTCGTGGTAAACTGTGCATACGAAACCATGTGTCGTGACGCCAGTTCTCTCGGACGCGTATTTACCGAGTTATAAGCCAGTTAACTTCCGGCGAGTCGCTTAGGTATCGCTGGAACGATAAAATTGCTAAGTACCGCGCCGTGTCGGTTAGCCGGTTCGCGGTAAGAGTAAACTTTTTTCCTATCGTTCCTAGATGATTTTAAACGTTATATTCGTGGTAAACTGTGCATACGAAACCGTGTGTCGTGACGCCAGTTCTCTCGGACGCGTATTTACCGAGTTATAAGCGAGTTAACTTCCGGCGAGTCGCTTAGGTATCGCTGGAACGATAAAATTTCTAAGTACCGCGCCGTGTCGGTTAGCCGGTTCGCGGTAAGAGTACACTTTTTTCCTATCGTTCCTAGATGATTTTAAACGTTATATTCGTGGTAAACTGTGCATACGAAACCGTGTGTCGTGACGCCAGTTCTCTCGGACGCGTATTTACCGAGTTATAAGCGAGTTAACTTCCGGCGAGTCACTTAGGTATCGTTGGAACGATAGATTGCTAAGTACCGCGCCGTGTCGTTTAGCCGGTTCGCGGTAAGAGTAAACTTTTTTCCTATCGTTCCTAGATGATTTTAAACGTTATATTCGTGGTAAACTGTGCATACGAAACCATGTGTCGTGACGCCAGTTCTCTCGGACGCGTATTTACCGAGTTATAAGCGAGTTAACTTCCGGCGAGTCGCTTAGGTATCGCTGGAACGATAAAATTGCTAAGTACCGCGCCGTGTCGGTTAGCCGGTTCGCGGTAAGAGTAAACTTTTTTCCTATCGTTCCTAGATGATTTTAAACGTTATATTCGTGGTAAACTGTGCATACGAAACCATGTGTCGTGACGCCAGTTCTCTCGGACGCGTATTTACCGAGTTATAAGCGAGTTAACTTCCGGCGAGTCGCTTAGGTATCGCTGGAACGATAAAATTGCTAAGTACCGCGCCGTGTCGGTTAGCCGGTTCGCGGTAAGAGTACACTTTTTTCCTATCGTTCCTAGATGATTTTAAACGTTATATTCGTGGTAAACTGTGCATACGAAACCATGTGTCGTGACGCCAGTTCTCTCGGACGCGTATTTACCGAGTTATAAGCGAGTTAACTTCCGGCGAGTCGCTTAGGTATCGCTGGAACGATAAAATTGCTAAGTACCGCGCCGTGTCGGTTAGCCGGTTCGCGGTAAGAGTAAACTTTTTTCCTATCGTTCCTAGATGATTTTAAACGTTATATTCGTGGTAAACTGTGCATACGAAACCATGTGTCGTGACGCCAGTTCTCTCGGACGCGTATTTACCGAGTTATAAGCGAGTTAACTTCCGGCGAGTCGCTTAGGTATCGCTGGAACGATAAAATTGCTAAGTACCGCGCCGTGTCGGTTAGCCGGTTCGCGGTAAGAGTAAACTTTTTTCCTATCGTTCCTAGATGATTTTAAACGTTATATTCGTGGTAAACTGTGCATACGAAACCATGTGTCGTGACGCCAGTTCTCTCGGACGCGTATTTACCGAGTTATAAGCGAGTTAACTTCCGGCGAGTCGCTTAGGTATCGCTGGAACGATAAAATTGCTAAGTACCGCGCCGTGTCGGTTAGCCGGTTCGCGGTAAGAGTACACTTTTTTCCTATCGTTCCTAGATGATTTTAAACGTTATATTCGTGGTAAACTGTGCATACGAAACCGTGTGTCGTGACGCCAGTTCTCTCGGACGCGTATTTACCGAGTTATAAGCGAGTTAACTTCCGGCGAGTCACTTAGGTATCGTTGGAACGATAGATTGCTAAGTACCGCGCCGTGTCGGTTAGCCGGTTCGCGGTAAGAGTAAACTTTTTTCCTATCGTTCCTAGATGATTTTAAACGTTATATTCGTGGTAAACTGTGCATACGAAACCATGTGTCGTGACGCCAGTTCTCTCGGACGCGTATTTACCGAGTTATAAGCCAGTTAACTTCCGGCGAGTCGCTTAGGTATCGCTGGAACGATAAAATTGCTAAGTACCGCGCCGTGTCGGTTAGCCGGTTCGCGGTAAGAGTAAACTTTTTTTCTATCGTTCCTAGATGATTTTAAACGTTATATTCGTGGTAAACTGTGCATACGAAACCGTGTGTCGTGACGCCAGTTCTCTCGGACGCGTATTTACCGAGTTATAAGCGAGTTAACTTCCGGCGAGTCACTTAGGTATCGCTGGAACGATAGATTGCTAAGTACCGCGCCGTGTCGGTTAGCCTATTCGCGGTAAGAGTAAACTTTTTTCCTATCGTTCCTAGATGATTTTAAACGTTATATTCGTGGTAAACTGTGCATACGAAACCGTGTGTCGTGACGCCAGTTCTCTCGGACGCGTATTTACCGAGTTATAAGCGAGTTAACTTCCGGCGAGTCGCTTAGGTATCGCTGGAACGATAAAATTGCTAAGTACCGCGCCGTGTCGGTTAGCCGGTTCGCGGTAAGAGTAAACTTTTTTCCTATCGTTCCTAGATGATTTTAAACGTTATATTCGTGGTAAACTGTGCATACGAAACCGTGTGTCGTGACGCCAGTTCTCTCGGACGCGTATTTACCGAGTTATAAGCGAGTTAACTTCCGGCGAGTCACTTAGGTATCGCTGGAACGATAAAATTGCTAAGTACCGCGCCGTGTCGGTTAGACGGTTCGCGGTAAGAGTAAACTTTATTCCTATCGTTCCTAGATGATTTTAAACGTTATATTCGTGGTAAACTGTGCATACGAAACCGTGTGTCGTGACGCCAGTTCTCTCGGACGCGTATTTACCGAGTTATAAGCGAGTTAACTTCCGGCGAGTCACTTAGGTATCGTTGGAACGATAGATTGCTAAGTACCGCGCCGTGTCGGTTAGCCGGTTCGCGGTAAGTGTAAACTTTTTTCCTATCGTTCCTAGATGATTTTAAACGTTATATTCGTGGTAAACTGTGCATACGAAACCATGTGTCGTGACGCCAGTTCTCTCGGACGCTTATAACTCGGTAAATCGCTGGAACGATAAAATTGCTAAGTACCGCGCCGTGTCGGTTAGCCGGTTCGCGGTAAGAGTAAACTTTTTTCCTATCGTTCCTAGATGATTTTAAACGTTATATTCGTGGTAAACTGTGCATACGAAACCATGTGTCGTGACGCCAGTTCTCTCGGACGCGTATTTACCGAGTTATAAGCGAGTTAACTTCCGGCGAGTCGCTTAGGTATCGCTGGAACGATAAAATTGCTAAGTACCGCGCCGTGTCGGTTAGCCGGTTCGCGGTAAGAGTAAACTTTTTTCCTATCGTTCCTAGATGATTTTAAACGTTATATTCGTGGTAAACTGTGCATACGAAACCGTGTGTCGTGACGCCAGTTCTCTCGGACGCGTATTTACCGAGTTATAAGCGAGTTAACTTCCGGCGAGTCACTTAGGTATCGCTGGAACGATAAAATTGCTAAGTACCGCGCCGTGTCGGTTAGCCGGTTCGCGGTAAGAGTACACTTTATTCCTATCGTTCCTAGATGATTTTAAACGTTATATTCGTGGTAAACTGTGCATACGAAACCGTGTGTCGTGACGCCAGTTCTCTCGGACGCGTATTTACCGAGTTATAAGCGAGTTAACTTCCGGCGAGTCACTTAGGTATCGTTGGAACGATAGATTGCTAAGTACCGCGCCGTGTCGGTTAGCCGGTTCGCGGTAAGTGTAAACTTTTTTCCTATCGTTCCTAGATGATTTTAAACGTTATATTCGTGGTAAACTGTGCATACGAAACCATGTGTCGTGACGCCAGTTCTCTCGGACGCGTATTTACCGAGTTATAAGCCAGTTAACTTCCGGCGAGTCGCTTAGGTATCGCTGGAACGATAAAATTGCTAAGTACCGCGCCGTGTCGGTTAGCCGGTTCGCGGTAAGAGTAAACTTTTTTCCTATCGTTCCTAGATGATTTTAAACGTTATATTCGTGGTAAACTGTGCATACGAAACCGTGTGTCGTGACGCCAGTTCTCTCGGACGCGTATTTACCGAGTTATAAGCGAGTTAACTTCCGGCGAGTCACTTAGGTATCGTTGGAACGATAGATTGCTAAGTACCGCGCCGTGTCGGTTAGCCGGTTCGCGGTAAGAGTACACTTTTTTCCTATCGTTCCTAGATGATTTTAAACGTTATATTCGTGGTAAACTGTGCATACGAAACCGTGTGTCGTGACGCCAGTTCTCTCGGACGCGTATTTACCGAGTTATAAGCGAGTTAACTTCCGGCGAGTCACTTAGGTATCGTTGGAACGATAGATTGCTAAGTACCGCGCCGTGTCGGTTAGCCGGTTCGCGGTAAGAGTAAACTTTTTTCCTATCGTTCCTAGATGATTTTAAACGTTATATTCGTGGTAAACTGTGCATACGAAACCATGTGTCGTGACGCCAGTTCTCTCGGACGCGTATTTACCGAGTTATAAGCCAGTTAACTTCCGGCGAGTCGCTTAGGTATCGCTGGAACGATAAAATTGCTAAGTACCGCGCCGTGTCGGTTAGCCGGTTCGCGGTAAGAGTAAACTTTTTTCCTATCGTTCCTAGATGATTTTAAACGTTATATTCGTGGTAAACTGTGCATACGAAACCATGTGTCGTGACGCCAGTTCTCTCGGACGCGTATTTACCGAGTTATAAGCCAGTTAACTTCCGGCGAGTCGCTTAGGTATCGCTGGAACGATAAAATTGCTAAGTACCGCGCCGTGTCGGTTAGCCGGTTCGCGGTAAGAGTAAACTTTTTTCCTATCGTTCCTAGATGATTTTAAACGTTATATTCGTGGTAAACTGTGCATACGAAACCGTGTGTCGTGACGCCAGTTCTCTCGGACGCGTATTTACCGAGTTATAAGCGAGTTAACTTCCGGCGAGTCGCTTAGGTATCGCTGGAACGATAAAATTGCTAAGTACCGCGCCGTGTCGGTTAGCCGGTTCGCGGTAAGAGTACACTTTTTTCCTATCGTTCCTAGATGATTTTAAACGTTATATTCGTGGTAAACTGTGCATACGAAACCGTGTGTCGTGACGCCAGTTCTCTCGGACGCGTATTTACCGAGTTATAAGCGAGTTAACTTCCGGCGAGTCACTTAGGTATCGTTGGAACGATAGATTGCTAAGTACCGCGCCGTGTCGGTTAGCCGGTTCGCGGTAAGAGTAAACTTTTTTCCTATCGTTCCTAGATGATTTTAAACGTTATATTCGTGGTAAACTGTGCATACGAAACCATGTGTCGTGACGCCAGTTCTCTCGGACGCGTATTTACCGAGTTATAAGCGAGTTAACTTCCGGCGAGTCGCTTAGGTATCGCTGGAACGATAAAATTGCTAAGTACCGCGCCGTGTCGGTTAGCCGGTTCGCGGTAAGAGTACACTTTATTCCTATCGTTCCTAGATGATTTTAAACGTTATATTCGTGGTAAACTGTGCATACGAAACCGTGTGTCGTGACGCCAGTTCTCTCGGACGCGTATTTACCGAGTTATAAGCGAGTTAACTTCCGGCGAGTCACTTAGGTATCGTTGGAACGATAGATTGCTAAGTACCGCGCCGTGTCGGTTAGCCGGTTCGCGGTAAGAGTAAACTTTTTTCCTATCGTTCCTAGATGATTTTAAACGTTATATTCGTGGTAAACTGTGCATACGAAACCATGTGTCGTGACGCCAGTTCTCTCGGACGCGTATTTACCGAGTTATAAGCGAGTTAACTTCCGGCGAGTCGCTTAGGTATCGCTGGAACGATAAAATTGCTAAGTACCGCGCCGTGTCGGTTAGACGGTTCGCGGTAAGAGTAAACTTTTTTCCTATCGTTCCTAGATGATTTTAAACGTTATATTCGTGGTAAACTGTGCATACGAAACCGTGTGTCGTGACGCCAGTTCTCTCGGACGCGTATTTACCGAGTTATAAGCGAGTTAACTTCCGGCGAGTCGCTTAGGTATCGCTGGAACGATAAAATTGCTAAGTACCGCGCCGTGTCGGTTAGCCGGTTCGCGGTAAGAGTAAACTTTTTTCCTATCGTTCCTAGATGATTTTAAACGTTATATTCGTGGTAAACTGTGCATACGAAACCGTGTGTCGTGACGCCAGTTCTCTCGGACGCGTATTTACCGAGTTATAAGCGAGTTAACTTCCGGCGAGTCGCTTAGGTATCGCTGGAACGATAAAATTGCTAAGTACCGCGCCGTGTCGGTTAGCCGGTTCGCGGTAAGAGTACACTTTTTTCCTATCGTTCCTAGATGATTTTAAACGTTATATTCGTGGTAAACTGTGCATACGAAACCGTGTGTCGTGACGCCAGTTCTCTCGGACGCGTATTTACCGAGTTATAAGCGAGTTAACTTCCGGCGAGTCACTTAGGTATCGTTGGAACGATAGATTGCTAAGTACCGCGCCGTGTCGGTTAGCCGGTTCGCGGTAAGAGTAAACTTTTTTCCTATCGTTCCTAGATGATTTTAAACGTTATATTCGTGGTAAACTGTGCATACGAAACCATGTGTCGTGACGCCAGTTCTCTCGGACGCGTATTTACCGAGTTATAAGCGAGTTAACTTCCGGCGAGTAGCTTAGGTATCGCTGGAACGATAAAATTGCTAAGTACCGCGCCGTGTCGGTTAGCCGGTTCGCGGTAAGAGTAAACTTTTTTCCTATTGTTCCTAGATGATTTTAAACGTTATATTCGTGGTAAACTGTGCATACGAAACCGTGTGTCGTGACGCCAGTTCTCTCGGACGCGTATTTACCGAGTTATAAGCGAGTTAACTTCCGGCGAGTCGCTTAGGTATCGCTGGAACGATAAAATTGCTAAGTACCGCGCCGTGTCGGTTAGCCGGTTCGCGGTAAGAGTACACTTTTTTCCTATCGTTCCTAGATGATTTTAAACGTTATATTCGTGGTAAACTGTGCATACGAAACCGTGTGTCGTGACGCCAGTTCTCTCGGACGCGTATTTACCGAGTTATAAGCGAGTTAACTTCCGGCGAGTCACTTAGGTATCGCTGGAACGATAAAATTGCTAAGTACCGCGCCGTGTCGGTTAGACGGTTCGCGGTAAGAGTAAACTTTTTTCCTATCGTTCCTAGATGATTTTAAACGTTATATTCGTGGTAAACTGTGCATACGAAACCATGTGTCGTGACGCCAGTTCTCTCGGACCCGTATTTACCGAGTTATAAGCGAGTTAACTTCCGGCGAGTCGCTTAGGTATCGCTGGAACGATAAAATTGCTAAGTACCGCGCCGTGTCGGTTAGCCGGTTCGCGGTAAGAGTAAACTTTTTTCCTATCGTTCCTAGATGATTTTAAACGTTATATTCGTGGTAAACTGTGCATACGAAACCATGTGTCGTGACGCCAGTTCTCTCGGACGCGTATTTACCGAGTTATAAGCGAGTTAACTTCCGGCGAGTCGCTTAGGTATCGCTGGAACGATAAAATTGCTAAGTACCGTGCCGTGTCGGTTAGCCGGTTCGCGGTAAGAGTACACTTTATTCCTATCGTTCCTAGATGATTTTAAACGTTATATTCGTGGTAAACTGTGCATACGAAACCGTGTGTCGTGACGCCAGTTCTCTCGGACGCGTATTTACCGAGTTATAAGCGAGTTAACTTCCGGCGAGTCACTTAGGTATCGTTGGAACGATAGATTGCTAAGTACCGCGCCGTGTCGGTTAGCCGGTTCGCGGTAAGAGTAAACTTTTTTCCTATCGTTCCTAGATGATTTTAAACGTTATATTCGTGGTAAACTGTGCATACGAAACCATGTGTCGTGACGCCAGTTCTCTCGGACGCGTATTTACCGAGTTATAAGCGAGTTAACTTCCGGCGAGTCGCTTAGGTATCGCTGGAACGATAAAATTGCTAAGTACCGCGCCGTGTCGGTTAGCCGGTTCGCGGTAAGAGTACACTTTATTCCTATCGTTCCTAGATGATTTTAAACGTTATATTCGTGGTAAACTGTGCATACGAAACCGTGTGTCGTGACGCCAGTTCTCTCGGACGCGTATTTACCGAGTTATAAGCGAGTTAACTTCCGGCGAGTCACTTAGGTATCGTTGGAACGATAGATTGCTAAGTACCGCGCCGTGTCGGTTAGCCGGTTCGCGGTAAGAGTAAACTTTTTTCCTATCGTTCCTAGATGATTTTAAACGTTATATTCGTGGTAAACTGTGCATACGAAACCATGTGTCGTGACGCCAGTTCTCTCGGACGCGTATTTACCGAGTTATAAGCGAGTTAACTTCCGGCGAGTCGCTTAGGTATCGCTGGAACGATAAAATTGCTAAGTACCGCGCCGTGTCGGTTAGCCGGTTCGCGGTAAGAGTAAACTTTTTTCCTATCGTTCCTAGATGATTTTAAACGTTATATTCGTGGTAAACTGTGCATACGAAACCGTGTGTCGTGACGCCAGTTCTCTCGGACGCGTATTTACCGAGTTATAAGCGAGTTAACTTCCGGCGAGTCGCTTAGGTATCGCTGGAACGATAAAATTGCTAAGTACCGCGCCGTGTCGGTTAGCCGGTTCGCGGTAAGAGTACACTTTTTTCCTATCGTTCCTAGATGATTTTAAACGTTATATTCGTGGTAAACTGTGCATACGAAACCGTGTGTCGTGACGCCAGTTCTCTCGGACGCGTATTTACCGAGTTATAAGCGAGTTAACTTCCGGCGAGTCACTTAGGTATCGTTGGAACGATAGATTGCTAAGTACCGCGCCGTGTCGGTTAGCCGGTTCGCGGTAAGAGTAAACTTTTTTCCTATCGTTCCTAGATGATTTTAAACGTTATATTCGTGGTAAACTGTGCATACGAAACCATGTGTCGTGACGCCAGTTCTCTCGGACGCGTATTTACCGAGGTATAAGCGAGTTAACTTCCGGCGAGTCGCTTAGGTATCGCTGGAACGATAAAATTGCTAAGTACCGCGCCGTGTCGGTTAGCCGGTTCGCGGTAAGAGTAAACTTTTTTCCTATCGTTCCTAGATGATTTTAAACGTTATATTCGTGGTAAACTGTGCATACGAAACCGTGTGTCGTGACGCCAGTTCTCTCGGACGCGTATTTACCGAGTTATAAGCGAGTTAACTTCCGGCGAGTCGCTTAGGTATCGCTGGAACGATAAAATTGCTAAGTACCGCGCCGTGTCGGTTAGCCGGTTCGCGGTAAGAGTAAACTTTTTTCCTATCGTTCCTAGATGATTTTAAACGTTATATTCGTGGTAAACTGTGCATACGAAACCGTGTGTCGTGACGCCAGTTCTCTCGGACGCGTATTTACCGAGTTATAAGCGAGTTAACTTCCGGCGAGTCGCTTAGGTATCGCTGGAACGATAAAATTGCTAAGTACCGCGCCGTGTCGGTTAGCCGGTTCGCGGTAAGAGTACACTTTTTTCCTATCGTTCCTAGATGATTTTAAACGTTATATTCGTGGTAAACTGTGCATACGAAACCATGTGTCGTGACGCCAGTTCTCTCGGACGCGTATTTACCGAGTTATAAGCGAGTTAACTTCCGGCGAGTCGCTTAGGTATCGCTGGAACGATAAAATTGCTAAGTACCGCGCCGTGTCGGTTAGCCGGTTCGCGGTAAGAGTACACTTTTTTCCTATCGTTCCTAGATGATTTTAAACGTTATATTCGTGGTAAACTGTGCATACGAAACCGTGTGTCGTGACGCCAGTTCTCTCGGACGCGTATTTACCGAGTTATAAGCGAGTTAACTTCCGGCGAGTCACTTAGGTATCGCTGGAACGATAAAATTGCTAAGTACCGCGCCGTGTCGGTTAGCCGGTTCGCGGTAAGAGTAAACTTTTTTCCTATCGTTCCTAGATGATTTTAAACGTTATATTCGTGGTAAACTGTGCATACGAAACCATGTGTCGTGACGCCAGTTCTCTCGGACGCGTATTTACCGAGTTATAAGCGAGTTAACTTCCGGCGAGTCGCTTAGGTATCGTTGGAACGATAGATTGCTAAGTACCGCGCCGTGTCGGTTAGCCGGTTCGCGGTAAGAGTAAACTTTTTTCCTATCGTTCCTAGATGATTTTAAACGTTATATTCGTGGTAAACTGTGCATACGAAACCATGTGTCGTGACGCCAGTTCTCTCGGACGCGTATTTACCGAGTTATAAGCGTGTTAACTTCCGGCGAGTCGCTTAGGTATCGCTGGAACGATAAAATTGCTAAGTACCGCGCCGTGTCGGTTAGCCGGTTCGCGGTAAGAGTAAACTTTTTTCCTATCGTTCCTAGATGATTTTAAACGTTATATTCGTGGTAAACTGTGCATACGAAACCGTGTGTCGTGACGCCAGTTCTCTCGGACGCGTATTTACCGAGTTATAAGCGAGTTAACTTCCGGCGAGTCGCTTAGGTATCGCTGGAACGATAAAATTGCTAAGTACCGCGCCGTGTCGGTTAGCCGGTTCGCGGTAAGAGTACACTTTTTTCCTATCGTTCCTAGATGATTTTAAACGTTATATTCGTGGTAAACTGTGCATACGAAACCGTGTGTCGTGACGCCAGTTCTCTCGGACGCGTATTTACCGAGTTATAAGCGAGTTAACTTCCGGCGAGTCACTTAGGTATCGCTGGAACGATAAAATTGCTAAGTACCGCGCCGTGTCGGTTAGCCGGTTCGCGGTAAGAGTAAACTTTTTTCCTATCGTTCCTAGATGATTTTAAACGTTATATTCGTGGTAAACTGTGCATACGAAACCATGTGTCGTGACGCCAGTTCTCTCGGACGCGTATTTACCGAGTTATAAGCGAGTTAACTTCCGGCGAGTCGCTTAGGTATCGCTGGAACGATAAAATTGCTAAGTACCGCGCCGTGTCGGTTAGCCGGTTCGCGGTAAGAGTAAACTTTTTTCCTATCGTTCCTAGATGATTTTAAACGTTATATTCGTGGTAAACTGTGCATACGAAACCATGTGTCGTGACGCCAGTTCTCTCGGACGCGTATTTACCGAGTTATAAGCGAGTTAACTTCCGGCGAGTCGCTTAGGTATCGCTGGAACGATAAAATTGCTAAGTACCGCGCCGTGTCGGTTAGCCGGTTCGCGGTAAGAGTACACTTTATTCCTATCGTTCCTAGATGATTTTAAACGTTATATTCGTGGTAAACTGTGCATACGAAACCGTGTGTCGTGACGCCAGTTCTCTCGGACGCGTATTTACCGAGTTATAAGCGAGTTAACTTCCGGCGAGTCGCTTAGGTATCGCTGGAACGATAAAATTGCTAAGTACCGCGCCGTGTCGGTTAGCCGGTTCGCGGTAAGAGTAAACTTTTTTCCTATCGTTCCTAGATGATTTTAAACGTTATATTCGTGGTAAACTGTGTTTACGAAACCATGTGTCGTGACGCCAGTTCTCTCGGACGCGTATTTACCGAGTTATAAGCGAGTTAACTTCCGGCGAGTCGCTTAGGTATCGCTGGAACGATAAAATTGCTAAGTACCGCGCCGTGTCGGTTAGCCGGTTCGCGGTAAGAGTAAACTTTTTTCCTATCGTTCCTAGATGATTTTAAACGTTATATTCGTGGTAAACTGTGCATACGAAACCGTGTGTCGTGACGCCAGTTCTCTCGGACGCGTATTTACCGAGTTATAAGCGAGTTAACTTCCGGCGAGTCGCTTAGGTATCGCTGGAACGATAAAATTGCTAAGTACCGCGCCGTGTCGGTTAGCCGGTTCGCGGTAAGAGTACACTTTATTCCTATCGTTCCTAGATGATTTTAAACGTTATATTCGTGGTAAACTGTGCATACGAAACCGTGTGTCGTGACGCCAGTTCTCTCGGACGCGTATTTACCGAGTTATAAGCGAGTTAACTTCCGGCGAGTCACTTAGGTATCGTTGGAACGATAGATTGCTAAGTACCGCGCCGTGTCGGTTAGCCGGTTCGCGGTAAGAGTAAACTTTTTTCCTATCGTTCCTAGATGATTTTAAACGTTATATTCGTGGTAAACTGTGCATACGAAACCATGTGTCGTGACGCCAGTTCTCTCGGACGCGTATTTACCGAGTTATAAGCGAGTTAACTTCCGGCGAGTCGCTTAGGTATCGCTGGAACGATAAAATTGCTAAGTACCGCGCCGTGTCGGTTAGCCGGTTCGCGGTAAGAGTAAACTTTTTTCCTATCGTTCCTAGATGATTTTAAACGTTATATTCGTGGTAAACTGTGCATACGAAACCGTGTGTCGTGACGCCAGTTCTCTCGGACGCGTATTTACCGAGTTATAAGCGAGTTAACTTCCGGCGAGTCACTTAGGTATCGTTGGAACGATAGATTGCTAAGTACCGCGCCGTGTCGGTTAGCCTATTCGCGGTAAGAGTAAACTTTTTTCCTATCGTTCCTAGATGATTTTAAACGTTATATTCGTGGTAAACTGTGCATACGAAACCATGTGTCGTGACGCCAGTTCTCTCGGACGCGTATTTACCGAGTTATAAGCGAGTTAACTTCCGGCGAGTCGCTTAGGTATCGCTGGAACGATAAAATTGCTAAGTACCGCGCCGTGTCGGTTAGCCGGTTCGCGGTAAGAGTAAACTTTTTTCCTATCGTTCCTAGATGATTTTAAACGTTATATTCGTGGTAAACTGTGCATACGAAACCGTGTGTCGTGACGCCAGTTCTCTCGGACGCGTATTTACCGAGTTATAAGCGAGTTAACTTCCGGCGAGTCGCTTAGGTATCGCTGGAACGATAAAATTGCTAAGTACCGCGCCGTGTCGGTTAGCCGGTTCGCGGTAAGAGTACACTTTATTCCTATCGTTCCTAGATGATTTTAAACGTTATATTCGTGGTAAACTGTGCATACGAAACCGTGTGTCGTGACGCCAGTTCTCTCGGACGCGTATTTACCGAGTTATAAGCGAGTTAACTTCCGGCGAGTCACTTAGGTATCGTTGGAACGATAGATTGCTAAGTACCGCGCCGTGTCGGTTAGCCGGTTCGCGGTAAGAGTAAACTTTTTTCCTATCGTTCCTAGATGATTTTAAACGTTATATTCGTGGTAAACTGTGCATACGAAACCATGTGTCGTGACGCCAGTTTTCTCGGACGCGTATTTACCGAGTTATAAGCGAGTTAACTTCCGGCGAGTCGCTTAGGTATCGCTGGAACGATAAAATTGCTAAGTACCGCGCCGTGTCGGTTAGACGGTTCGCGGTAAGAGTAAACTTTTTTCCTATCGTTCCTAGATGATTTTAAACGTTATATTCGTGGTAAACTGTGCATACGAAACCATGTGTCGTGACGCCAGTTCTCTCGGACGCGTATTTACCGAGTTATAAGCGAGTTAACTTCCGGCGAGTCGCTTAGGTATCGCTGGAACGATAAAATTGCTAAGTACCGCGCCGTGTCGGTTAGCCGGTTCGCGGTAAGAGTAAACTTTTTTCCTATCGTTCCTAGATGATTTTAAACGTTATATTCGTGGTAAACTGTGCATACGAAACCGTGTGTCGTGACGCCAGTTCTCTCGGACGCGTATTTACCGAGTTATAAGCGAGTTAACTTCCGGCGAGTCGCTTAGGTATCGCTGGAACGATAAAATTGCTAAGTACCGCGCCGTGTCGGTTAGCCGGTTCGCGGTAAGAGTAAACTTTTTTCCTATCGTTCCTAGATGATTTTAAACGTTATATTCGTGGTAAACTGTGCATACGAAACCGTGTGTCGTGACGCCAGTTCTCTCGGACGCGTATTTACCGAGTTATAAGCGAGTTAACTTCCGGCGAGTCGCTTAGGTATCGCTGGAACGATAAAATTGCTAAGTACCGCGCCGTGTCGGTTAGCCGGTTCGCGGTAAGAGTAAACTTTTTTCCTATCGTTCCTAGATGATTTTAAACGTTATATTCGTGGTAAACTGTGCATACGAAACCGTGTGTCGTGACGCCAGTTCTCTCGGACGCGTATTTACCGAGTTATAAGCGAGTTAACTTCCGGCGAGTCGCTTAGGTATCGCTGGAACGATAAAATTGCTAAGTACCGCGCCGTGTCGGTTAGCCGGTTCGCGGTAAGAGTAAACTTTTTTCCTATCGTTCCTAGATGATTTTAAACGTTATATTCGTGGTAAACTGTGCATACGAAACCGTGTGTCGTGACGCCAGTTCTCTCGGACGCGTATTTACCGAGTTATAAGCGAGTTAACTTCCGGCGAGTCGCTTAGGTATCGCTGGAACGATAAAATTGCTAAGTACCGCGCCGTGTCGGTTAGCCGGTTCGCGGTAAGAGTAAACTTTTTTCCTATCGTTCCTAGATGATTTTAAACGTTATATTCGTGGTAAACTGTGCATACGAAACCGTGTGTCGTGACGCCAGTTCTCTCGGACGCGTATTTACCGAGTTATAAGCGAGTTAACTTCCGGCGAGTCGCTTAGGTATCGCTGGAACGATAAAATTGCTAAGTACCGCGCCGTGTCGGTTAGCCGGTTCGCGGTAAGAGTAAACTTTTTTCCTATCGTTCCTAGATGATTTTAAACGTTATATTCGTGGTAAACTGTGCATACGAAACCGTGTGTCGTGACGCCAGTTCTCTCGGACGCGTATTTACCGAGTTATAAGCGAGTTAACTTCCGGCGAGTCGCTTAGGTATCGCTGGAACGATAAAATTGCTAAGTACCGCGCCGTGTCGGTTAGCCGGTTCGCGGTAAGAGTACACTTTATTCCTATCGTTCCTAGATGATTTTAAACGTTATATTCGTGGTAAACTGTGCATACGAAACCGTGTGTCGTGACGCCAGTTCTCTCGGACGCGTATTTACCGAGTTATAAGCGAGTTAACTTCCGGCGAGTCACTTAGGTATCGTTGGAACGATAGATTGCTAAGTACCGCGCCGTGTCGGTTAGCCGGTTCGCGGTAAGAGTAAACTTTTTTCCTATCGTTCCTAGATGATTTTAAACGTTATATTCGTGGTAAACTGTGCATACGAAACCATGTGTCGTGACGCCAGTTCTCTCGGACGCGTATTTACCGAGTTATAAGCGAGTTAACTTCCGGCGAGTCGCTTAGGTATCGCTGGAACGATAAAATTGCTAAGTACCGCGCCGTGTCGGTTAGCCGGTTCGCGGTAAGAGTAAACTTTTTTCCTATCGTTCCTAGATGATTTTAAACGTTATATTCGTGGTAAACTGTGCATACGAAACCGTGTGTCGTGACGCCAGTTCTCTCGGACGCGTATTTACCGAGTTATAAGCGAGTTAACTTCCGGCGAGTCACTTAGGTATCGTTGGAACGATAGATTGCTAAGTACCGCGCCGTGTCGGTTAGCCTATTCGCGGTAAGAGTAAACTTTTTTCCTATCGTTCCTAGATGATTTTAAACGTTATATTCGTGGTAAACTGTGCATACGAAACCATGTGTCGTGACGCCAGTTCTCTCGGACGCGTATTTACCGAGTTATAAGCGAGTTAACTTCCGGCGAGTCGCTTAGGTATCGCTGGAACGATAAAATTGCTAAGTACCGCGCCGTGTCGGTTAGCCGGTTCGCGGTAAGAGTAAACTTTTTTCCTATCGTTCCTAGATGATTTTAAACGTTATATTCGTGGTAAACTGTGCATACGAAACCGTGTGTCGTGACGCCAGTTCTCTCGGACGCGTATTTACCGAGTTATAAGCGAGTTAACTTCCGGCGAGTCGCTTAGGTATCGCTGGAACGATAAAATTGCTAAGTACCGCGCCGTGTCGGTTAGCCGGTTCGCGGTAAGAGTACACTTTATTCCTATCGTTCCTAGATGATTTTAAACGTTATATTCGTGGTAAACTGTGCATACGAAACCGTGTGTCGTGACGCCAGTTCTCTCGGACGCGTATTTACCGAGTTATAAGCGAGTTAACTTCCGGCGAGTCACTTAGGTATCGTTGGAACGATAGATTGCTAAGTACCGCGCCGTGTCGGTTAGCCGGTTCGCGGTAAGAGTAAACTTTTTTCCTATCGTTCCTAGATGATTTTAAACGTTATATTCGTGGTAAACTGTGCATACGAAACCATGTGTCGTGACGCCAGTTTTCTCGGACGCGTATTTACCGAGTTATAAGCGAGTTAACTTCCGGCGAGTCGCTTAGGTATCGCTGGAACGATAAAATTGCTAAGTACCGCGCCGTGTCGGTTAGCCGGTTCGCGGTAAGAGTAAACTTTTTTCCTATCGTTCCTAGATGATTTTAAACGTTATATTCGTGGTAAACTGTGCATACGAAACCATGTGTCGTGACGCCAGTTCTCTCGGACGCGTATTTACCGAGTTATAAGCGAGTTAACTTCCGGCGAGTCGCTTAGGTATCGCTGGAACGATAAAATTGCTAAGTACCGCGCCGTGTCGGTTAGCCGGTTCGCGGTAAGAGTAAACTTTTTTCCTATCGTTCCTAGATGATTTTAAACGTTATATTCGTGGTAAACTGTGCATACGAAACCGTGTGTCGTGACGCCAGTTCTCTCGGACGCGTATTTACCGAGTTATAAGCGAGTTAACTTCCGGCGAGTCGCTTAGGTATCGCTGGAACGATAAAATTGCTAAGTACCGCGCCGTGTCGGTTAGCCGGTTCGCGGTAAGAGTAAACTTTTTTCCTATCGTTCCTAGATGATTTTAAACGTTATATTCGTGGTAAACTGTGCATACGAAACCGTGTGTCGTGACGCCAGTTCTCTCGGACGCGTATTTACCGAGTTATAAGCGAGTTAACTTCCGGCGAGTCGCTTAGGTATCGCTGGAACGATAAAATTGCTAAGTACCGCGCCGTGTCGGTTAGCCGGTTCGCGGTAAGAGTAAACTTATTTCCTATCGTTCCTAGATGATTTTAAACGTTATATTCGTGGTAAACTGTGCATACGAAACCGTGTGTCGTGACGCCAGTTCTCTCGGACGCGTATTTACCGAGTTATAAGCGAGTTAACTTCCGGCGAGTCGCTTAGGTATCGCTGGAACGATAAAATTGCTAAGTACCGCGCCGTGTCGGTTAGCCGGTTCGCGGTAAGAGTAAACTTTTTTCCTATCGTTCCTAGATGATTTTAAACGTTATATTCGTGGTAAACTGTGCATACGAAACCGTGTGTCGTGACGCCAGTTCTCTCGGACGCGTATTTACCGAGTTATAAGCGAGTTAACTTCCGGCGAGTCGCTTAGGTATCGCTGGAACGATAAAATTGCTAAGTACCGCGCCGTGTCGGTTAGCCGGTTCGCGGTAAGAGTAAACTTTTTTCCTATCGTTCCTAGATGATTTTAAACGTTATATTCGTGGTAAACTGTGCATACGAAACCGTGTGTCGTGACGCCAGTTCTCTCGGACGCGTATTTACCGAGTTATAAGCGAGTTAACTTCCGGCGAGTCGCTTAGGTATCGCTGGAACGATAAAATTGCTAAGTACCGCGCCGTGTCGGTTAGCCGGTTCGCGGTAAGAGTACACTTTTTTCCTATCGTTCCTAGATGATTTTAAACGTTATATTCGTGGTAAACTGTGCATACGAAACCGTGTGTCGTGACGCCAGTTCTCTCGGACGCGTATTTACCGAGTTATAAGCGAGTTAACTTCCGGCGAGTCACTTAGGTATCGTTGGAACGATAGATTGCTAAGTACCGCGCCGTGTCGGTTAGCCGGTTCGCGGTAAGAGTAAACTTTTTTCCTATCGTTCCTAGATGATTTTAAACGTTATATTCGTGGTAAACTGTGCATACGAAACCATGTGTCGTGACGCCAGTTCTCTCGGACGCGTATTTACCGAGTTATAAGCGAGTTAACTTCCGGCGAGTCGCTTAGGTATCGCTGGAACGATAAAATTGCTAAGTACCGCGCCGTGTCGGTTAGCCGGTTCGCGGTAAGAGTACACTTTTTTCCTATCGTTCCTAGATGATTTTAAACGTTATATTCGTGGTAAACTGTGCATACGAAACCATGTGTCGTGACGCCAGTTCTCTCGGACGCGTATTTACCGAGTTATAAGCGAGTTAACTTCCGGCGAGTCGCTTAGGTATCGCTGGAACGATAAAATTGCTAAGTACCGCGCCGTGTCGGTTAGCCGGTTCGCGGTAAGATTAAACTTTTTTCCTATCGTTCCTAGATGATTTTAAACGTTATATTCGTGGTAAACTGTGCATACGAAACCATGTGTCGTGACGCCAGTTCTCTCGGACGCGTATTTACCGAGTTATAAGCGAGTTAACTTCCGGCGAGTCGCTTAGGTATGGCTGGAACGATAAAATTGCTAAGTACCGCGCCGTGTCGGTTAGCCGGTTCGCGGTAAGAGTAAACTTTTTTCCTATCGTTCCTAGATGATTTTAAACGTTATATTCGTGGTAAACTGTGCATACGAAACCATGTGTCGTGACGCCAGTTCTCTCGGACGCGTATTTACCGAGTTATAAGCGAGTTAACTTCCAGCGAGTCGCTTAGGTATCGCTGGAACGATAAAATTGCTAAGTACCGCGCCGTGTCGGTTAGCCGGTTCGCGGTAAGAGTAAACTTTTTTCCTATCGTTCCTAGATGATTTTAAACGTTATATTCGTGGTAAACTGTGCATACGAAACCGTGTGTCGTGACGCCAGTTCTCTCGGACGCGTATTTACCGAGTTATAAGCGAGTTAACTTCCGGCGAGTCACTTAGGTATCGTTGGAACGATAGATTGCTAAGTACCGCGCCGTGTCGGTTAGCCGGTTCGCGGTAAGAGTAAACTTTTTTCCTATCGTTCCTAGATGATTTTAAACGTTATATTCGTGGTAAACTGTGCATACGAAACCGTGTGTCGTGACGCCAGTTCTCTCGGACGCGTATTTACCGAGTTATAAGCGAGTTAACTTCCGGCGAGTCGCTTAGGTATCGCTGGAACGATAAAATTGCTAAGTACCGCGCCGTGTCGGTTAGCCGGTTCGCGGTAAGAGTAAACTTTTTTCCTATCGTTCCTAGATGATTTTAAACGTTATATTCGTGGTAAACTGTGCATACGAAACCGTGTGTCGTGACGCCAGTTCTCTCGGACGCTTATTTACCGAGTTATAAGCGAGTTAACTTCCGGCGAGTCGCTTAGGTATCGCTGGAACGATAAAATTGCTAAGTACCGCGCCGTGTCGGTTAGCCGGTTCGCGGTAAGAGTAAACTTTTTTCCTATCGTTCCTAGATGATTTTAAACGTTATATTCGTGGTAAACTGTGCATACGAAACCATGTGTCGTGACGCCAGTTCTCTCGGACGCGTATTTACCGAGTTATAAGCGAGTTAACTTCCGGCGAGTCGCTTAGGTATCGCTGGAACGATAAAATTGCTAAGTACCGCGCCGTGTCGGTTAGCCGGTTCGCGGTAAGAGTACACTTTTTTCCTATCGTTCCTAGATGATTTTAAACGTTATATTCGTGGTAAACTGTGCATACGAAACCGTGTGTCGTGACGCCAGTTCTCTCGGACGCGTATTTACCGAGTTATAAGCGAGTTAACTTCCGGCGAGTCACTTAGGTATCGTTGGAACGATAGATTGCTAAGTACCGCGCCGTGTCGGTTAGCCGGTTCGCGGTAAGAGTAAACTTTTTTCCTATCGTTCCTAGATGATTTTAAACGTTATATTCGTGGTAAACTGTGCATACGAAACCATGTGTCGTGACGCCAGTTCTCTCGGACGCGTATTTACCGAGTTATAAGCGAGTTAACTTCCGGCGAGTCGCTTAGGTATCGCTGGAACGATAAAATTGCTAAGTACCGCGCCGTGTCGGTTAGCCGGTTCGCGTTAAGAGTAAACTTTTTTCCTATCGTTCCTAGATGATTTTAAACGTTATATTCGTGGTAAACTGTGCATACGAAACCGTGTGTCGTGACGCCAGTTCTCTCGGACGCGTATTTACCGAGTTATAAGCGAGTTAACTTCCGGCGAGTCGCTTAGGTATCGCTGGAACGATAAAATTGCTAAGTACCGCGCCGTGTCGGTTAGACGGTTCGCGGTAAGAGTACACTTTTTTCCTATCGTTCCTAGATGATTTTAAACGTTATATTCGTGGTAAACTGTGCATACGAAACCGTGTGTCGTGACGCCAGTTCTCTCGGACGCGTATTTACCGAGTTATAAGCGAGTTAACTTCCGGCGAGTCACTTAGGTATCGTTGGAACGATAGATTGCTAAGTACCGCGCCGTGTCGGTTAGCCGGTTCGCGGTAAGAGTAAACTTTTTTCCTATCGTTCCTAGATGATTTTAAACGTTATATTCGTGGTAAACTGTGCATACGAAACCGTGTGTCGTGACGCCAGTTCTCTCGGACGCGTATTTACCGAGTTATAAGCGAGTTAACTTCCGGCGAGTCGCTTAGGTATCGCTGGAACGATAAAATTGCTAAGTACCGCGCCGTGTCGGTTAGCCGGTTCGCGGTAAGAGTAAACTTTTTTCCTATCGTTCCTAGATGATTTTAAACGTTATATTCGTGGTAAACTGTGCATACGAAACCGTGTGTCGTGACGCCAGTTCTCTCGGACGCGTATTTACCGAGTTATAAGCGAGTTAACTTCCGGCGAGTCGCTTAGGTATCGCTGGAACGATAAAATTGCTAAGTACCGCGCCGTGTCGGTTAGCCGGTTCGCGGTAAGAGTAAACTTTTTTCCTATCGTTCCTAGATGATTTTAAACGTTATATTCGTGGTAAACTGTGCATACGAAACCATGTGTCGTGACGCCAGTTCTCTCGGACGCGTATTTACCGAGTTATAAGCGAGTTAAATTCAGGAGAGTCGCTTAGGTATCGCTGGAACGATAAAATTGCTAAGTACCGCGCCGTGTCGGTTAGCCGGTTCGCGGTAAGAGTACACTTTTTTCCTATCGTTCCTAGATGATTTTAAACGTTATATTCGTGGTAAACTGTGCATACGAAACCGTGTGTCGTGACGCCAGTTCTCTCGGACGCGTATTTACCGAGTTATAAGCGAGTTAACTTCCGGCGAGTCACTTAGGTATCGTTGGAACGATAGATTGCTAAGTACCGCGCCGTGTCGGTTAGCCGGTTCGCGGTAAGAGTAAACTTTTTTCCTATCGTTCCTAGATGATTTTAAACGTTATATTCGTGGTAAACTGTGCATACGAAACCATGTGTCGTGACGCCAGTTCTCTCGGACGCGTATTTACCGAGTTATAAGCGAGTTAACTTCCGGCGAGTCGCTTAGGTATCGCTGGAACGATAAAATTGCTAAGTACCGCGCCGTGTCGGTTAGCCGGTTCGCGTTAAGAGTAAACTTTTTTCCTATCGTTCCTAGATGATTTTAAACGTTATATTCGTGGTAAACTGTGCATACGAAACCGTGTGTCGTGACGCCAGTTCTCTCGGACGCGTATTTACCGAGTTATAAGCGAGTTAACTTCCGGCGAGTCGCTTAGGTATCGCTGGAACGATAAAATTGCTAAGTACCGCGCCGTGTCGGTTAGACGGTTCGCGGTAAGAGTACACTTTTTTCCTCTCGTTCCTAGATGATTTTAAACGTTATATTCGTGGTAAACTGTGCATACGAAACCGTGTGTCGTGACGCCAGTTCTCTCGGACGCGTATTTACCGAGTTATAAGCGAGTTAACTTCCGGCGAGTCACTTAGGTATCGTTGGAACGATAGATTGCTAAGTACCGCGCCGTGTCGGTTAGCCGGTTCGCGGTAAGAGTAAACTTTTTTCCTATCGTTCCTAGATGATTTTAAACGTTATAATCGTGGTAAACTGTGCATACGAAACCATGTGTCGTGACGCCAGTTCTCTCGGACGCGTATTTACCGAGTTATAAGCGAGTTAACTTCCGGCGAGTCGCTTAGGTATCGCTGGAACGATAAAATTGCTAAGTACCGCGCCGTGTCGGTTAGCCGGTTCGCGGTAAGAGTAAACTTTTTTCCTATCGTTCCTAGATGATTTTAAACGTTATATTCGTGGTAAACTGTGCATACGAAACCATGTGTCGTGACGCCAGTTCTCTCGGACGCGTATTTACCGAGTTATAAGCCAGATAACTTCCGGCGAGTCGCTTAGGTATCGCTGGAACGATAAAATTGCTAAGTACCGCGCCGTGTCGGTTAGCCGGTTCGCGGTAAGAGTAAACTTTTTTCCTATCGTTCCTAGATGATTTTAAACGTTATATTCGTGGTAAACTGTGCATACGAAACCATGTGTCGTGACGCCAGTTCTCTCGGACGCGTATTTACCGAGTTATAAGCCAGTTAACTTCCGGCGAGTCGCTTAGGTATCGCTGGAACGATAAAATTGCTAAGTACCGCGCCGTGTCGGTTAGCCGGTTCGCGGTAAGAGTAAACTTTTTTCCTATCGTTCCTAGATGATTTTAAACGTTATATTCGTGGTAAACTGTGCATACGAAACCGTGTGTCGTGACGCCAGTTCTCTCGGACGCGTATTTACCGAGTTATAAGCGAGTTAACTTCCGGCGAGTCGCTTAGGTATCGCTGGAACGATAAAATTGCTAAGTACCGCGCCGTGTCGGTTAGCCGGTTCGCGGTAAGAGTAAACTTTTTTCCTATCGTTCCTAGATGATTTTAAACGTTATATTCGTGGTAAACTGTGCATACGAAACCGTGTGTCGTGACGCCAGTTCTCTCGGACGCGTATTTACCGAGTTATAAGCGAGTTAACTTCCGGCGAGTCGCTTAGGTATCGCTGGAACGATAAAATTGCTAAGTACCGCGCCGTGTCGGTTAGCCGGTTCGCGGTAAGAGTAAACTTTTTTCCTATCGTTCCTAGATGATTTTAAACGTTATATTCGTGGTAAACTGTGCATACGAAACCGTGTGTCGTGAAGCCAGTTCTCTCGGACGCGTATTTACCGAGTTATAAGCGAGTTAACTTCCGGCGAGTCACTTAGGTATCGTTGGAACGATAGATTGCTAAGTACCGCGCCGTGTCGGTTAGCCGGTTCGCGGTAAGAGTAAACTTTTTTCCTATCGTTCCTAGATGATTTTAAACGTTATATTCGTGGTAAACTGTGCATACGAAACCGTGTGTCGTGACGCCAGTTCTCTCGGACGCGTATTTACCGAGTTATAAGCGAGTTAACTTCCGGCGAGTCGCTTAGGTATCGCTGGAACGATAAAATTGCTAAGTACCGCGCCGTGTCGGTTAGCCGGTTCGCGGTAAGAGTACACTTTTTTCCTATCGTTCCTAGATGATTTTAAACGTTATATTCGTGGTAAACTGTGCATACGAAACCGTGTGTCGTGAAGCCAGTTCTCTCGGACGCGTATTTACCGAGTTATAAGCGAGTTAACTTCCGGCGAGTCGCTTAGGTATCGCTGGAACGATAAAATTGCTAAGTACCGCGCCGTGTCGGTTAGCCGGTTCGCGGTAAGAGTAAACTTTTTTCCTATCGTTCCTAGATGATTTTAAACGTTATATTCGTGGTAAACTGTGCATACGAAACCGTGTGTCGTGACGCCAGTTCTCTCGGACGCGTATTTACCGAGTTATAAGCGAGTTAACTTCCGGCGAGTCGCTTAGGTATCGCTGGAACGATAAAATTGCTAAGTACCGCGCCGTGTCGGTTAGCCGGTTCGCGGTAAGAGTAAACTTTTTTCCTATCGTTCCTAGATGATTTTAAACGTTATATTCGTGGTAAACTGTGCATACGAAACCGTGTGTCGTGACGCCAGTTCTCTCGGACGCGTATTTACCGAGTTATAAGCGAGTTAACTTCCGGCGAGTCGCTTAGGTATCGCTGGAACGATAAAATTGCTAAGTACCGCGCCGTGTCGGTTAGCCGGTTCGCGGTAAGAGTACACTTTTTTCCTATCGTTCCTAGATGATTTTAAACGTTATATTCGTGGTAAACTGTGCATACGAAACCGTGTGTCGTGAAGCCAGTTCTCTCGGACGCGTATTTACCGAGTTATAAGCGAGTTAACTTCCGGCGAGTCACTTAGGTATCGTTGGAACGATAGATTGCTAAGTACCGCGCCGTGTCGGTTAGCCGGTTCGCGGTAAGAGTAAACTTTTTTCCTATCGTTCCTAGATGATTTTAAACGTTATATTCGTGGTAAACTGTGCATACGAAACCATGTGTCGTGACGCCAGTTCTCTCGGACGCGTATTTACCGAGTTATAAGCGAGTTAACTTCCGGCGAGTCGCTTAGGTATCGCTGGAACGATAAAATTGCTAAGTACCGCGCCGTGTCGGTTAGACGGTTCGCGGTAAGAGTAAACTTTTTTCCTATCGTTCCTAGATGATTTTAAACGTTATATTCGTGGTAAACTGTGCATACGAAACCGTGTGTCGTGACGCCAGTTCTCTCGGACGCGTATTTACCGAGTTATAAGCGAGTTAACTTCCGGCGAGTCGCTTAGGTATCGCTGGAACGATAAAATTGCTAAGTACCGCGCCGTGTCGGTTAGCCGGTTCGCGGTAAGAGTAAACTTTTTTCCTATCGTTCCTAGATGATTTTAAACGTTATATTCGTGGTAAACTGTGCATACGAAACCGTGTGTCGTGACGCCAGTTCTCTCGGACGCGTATTTACCGAGTTATAAGCGAGTTAACTTCCGGCGAGTCGCTTAGGTATCGCTGGAACGATAAAATTGCTAAGTACCGCGCCGTGTCGGTTAGCCGGTTCGCGGTAAGAGTACACTTTTTTCCTATCGTTCCTAGATGATTTTAAACGTTATATTCGTGGTAAACTGTGCATACGAAACCATGTGTCGTGACGCCAGTTCTCTCGGACGCGTATTTACCGAGTTATAAGCGAGTTAACTTCCGGCGAGTCGCTTAGGTATCGCTGGAACGATAAAATTGCTAAGTACCGCGCCGTGTCGGTTAGCCGGTTCGCGGTAAGAGTACACTTTTTTCCTATCGTTCCTAGATGATTTTAAACGTTATATTCGTGGTAAACTGTGCATACGAAACCGTGTGTCGTGACGCCAGTTCTCTCGGACGCGTATTTACCGAGTTATAAGCGAGTTAACTTCCGGCGAGTCACTTAGGTATCGTTGGAACGATAGATTGCTAAGTACCGCGCCGTGTCGGTTAGCCGGTTCGCGGTAAGAGTAAACTTTTTTCCTATCGTTCCTAGATGATTTTAAACGTTATATTCGTGGTAAACTGTGCATACGAAACCATGTGTCGTGACGCCAGTTCTCTCGGACGCGTATTTACCGAGTTATAAGCGAGTTAACTTCCGGCGAGTCGCTTAGGTATCGCTGGAACGATAAAATTGCTAAGTACCGCGCCGTGTCGGTTAGCCGGTTCGCGGTAAGAGTAAACTTTTTTCCTATCGTTCCTAGATGATTTTAAACGTTATATTCGTGGTAAACTGTGCATACGAAACCATGTGTCGTGACGCCAGTTCTCTCGGACGCGTATTTACCGAGTTATAAGCGAGTTAACTTCCGGCGAGTCGCTTAGGTATCGCTGGAACGATAAAATTGCTAAGTACCGCGCCGTGTCGGTTAGCCGGTTCGCGGTAAGAGTAAACTTTTTTCCTATCGTTCCTAGATGATTTTAAACGTTATATTCGTGGTAAACTGTGCATACGAAACCATGTGTCGTGACGCCAGTTCTCTCGGACGCGTATTTACCGAGTTATAAGCGAGTTAACTTCCGGCGAGTCGCTTAGGTATCGCTGGAACGATAAAATTGCTAAGTACCGCGCCGTGTCGGTTAGCCGGTTCGCGGTAAGAGTAAACTTTTTTCCTATCGTTCCTAGATGATTTTAAACGTTATATTCGTGATAAACTGTGCATACGAAACCGTGTGTCGTGACGCCAGTTCTCTCGGACGCGTATTTACCGAGTTATAAGCGAGTTAACTTCCGGCGAGTCGCTTAGGTATCGCTGGAACGATAAAATTGCTAAGTACCGCGCCGTGTCGGTTAGCCGGTTCGCGGTAAGAGTACACTTTTTTCCTATCGTTCCTAGATGATTTTAAACGTTATATTCGTGGTAAACTGTGCATACGAAACCGTGTGTCGTGACGCCAGTTCTCTCGGACGCGTATTTACCGAGTTATAAGCGAGTTAACTTCCGGCGAGTCACTTAGGTATCGTTGGAACGATAGATTGCTAAGTACCGCGCCGTGTCGGTTAGCCGGTTCGCGGTAAGAGTAAACTTTTTTCCTATCGTTCCTAGATGATTTTAAACGTTATATTCGTGGTAAACTGTGCATACGAAACCATGTGTCGTGACGCCAGTTCTCTCGGACGCGTATTTACCGAGTTATAAGCGAGTTAACTTCCGGCGAGTCGCTTAGGTATCGCTGGAACGATAAAATTGCTAAGTACCGCGCCGTGTCGGTTAGCCGGTTCGCGGTAAGAGTAAACTTTTTTCCTATCGTTCCTAGATGATTTTAAACGTTATATTCGTGGTAAACTGTGCATACGAAACCGTGTGTCGTGACGCCAGTTCTCTCGGACGCGTATTTACCGAGTTATAAGCGAGTTAACTTCCGGCGAGTCGCTTAGGTATCGCTGGAACGATAAAATTGCTAAGTACCGCGCCGTGTCGGTTAGCCGGTTCGCGGTAAGAGTAAACTTTTTTCCTATCGTTCCTAGATGATTTTAAACGTTATATTCGTGGTAAACTGTGCATACGAAACCGTGTGTCGTGACGCCAGTTCTCTCGGACGCGTATTTACCGAGTTATAAGCGAGTTAACTTCCGGCGAGTCGCTTAGGTATCGCTGGAACGATAAAATTGCTAAGTACCGCGCCGTGTCGGTTAGCCGGTTCGCGGTAAGAGTACACTTTTTTCCTATCGTTCCTAGATGATTTTAAACGTTATATTCGTGGTAAACTGTGCATACGAAACCGTGTGTCGTGACGCCAGTTCTCTCGGACGCGTATTTACCGAGTTATAAGCGAGTTAACTTCCGGCGAGTCACTTAGGTATCGTTGGAACGATAGATTGCTAAGTACCGCGCCGTGTCGGTTAGCCGGTTCGCGGTAAGAGTAAACTTTTTTCCTATCGTTCCTAGATGATTTTAAACGTTATAATCGTGGTAAACTGTGCATACGAAACCATGTGTCGTGACGCCAGTTCTCTCGGACGCGTATTTACCGAGTTATAAGCGAGTTAACTTCCGGCGAGTCGCTTAGGTATCGCTGGAACGATAAAATTGCTAAGTACCGCGCCGTGTCGGTTAGCCGGTTCGCGGTAAGAGTACACTTTTTTCCTATCGTTCCTAGATGATTTTAAACGTTATATTCGTGGTAAACTGTGCATACGAAACCGTGTGTCGTGACGCCAGTTCTCTCGGACGCGTATTTACCGAGTTATAAGCGAGTTAACTTCCGGCGAGTCGCTTAGGTATCGCTGGAACGATAAAATTGCTAAGTACCGCGCCGTGTCGGTTAGCCGGTTCGCGGTAAGAGTACACTTTTTTCCTATCGTTCCTAGATGATTTTAAACGTTATATTCGTGGTAAACTGTGCATACGAAACCATGTGTCGTGACGCCAGTTCTCTCGGACGCGTATTTACCGAGTTATAAGCGAGTTAACTTCCGGCGAGTCACTTAGGTATCGTTGGAACGATAGATTGCTAAGTACCGCGCCGTGTCGGTTAGCCGGTTCGCGGTAAGAGTAAACTTTTTTCCTATCGTTCCTAGATGATTTTAAACGTTATATTCGTGGTAAACTGTGCATACGAAACCATGTGTCGTGACGCCAGTTCTCTCGGACGCGTATTTACCGAGTTATAAGCGAGTTAACTTCCGGCGAGTCGCTTAGGTATCGCTGGAACGATAAAATTGCTAAGTACCGCGCCGTGTCGGTTAGCCGGTTCGCGGTAAGAGTAAACTTTTTTCCTATCGTTCCTAGATGATTTTAAACGTTATATTCGTGGTAAACTGTGCATACGAAACCGTGTGTCGTGACGCCAGTTCTCTCGGACGCGTATTTACCGAGTTATAAGCGAGTTAACTTCCGGCGAGTCGCTTAGGTATCGCTGGAACGATAAAATTGCTAAGTACCGCGCCGTGTCGGTTAGCCGGTTCGCGGTAAGAGTAAACTTTTTTCCTATCGTTCCTAGATGATTTTAAACGTTATATTCGTGGTAAACTGTGCATACGAAACCGTGTGTCGTGACGCCAGTTCTCTCGGACGCGTATTTACCGAGTTATAAGCGAGTTAACTTCCGGCGAGTCGCTTAGGTATCGCTGGAACGATAAAATTGCTAAGTACCGCGCCGTGTCGGTTAGCCGGTTCGCGGTAAGAGTACACTTTTTTCCTATCGTTCCTAGATGATTTTAAACGTTATATTCGTGGTAAACTGTGCATACGAAACCGTGTGTCGTGACGCCAGTTCTCTCGGACGCGTATTTACCGAGTTATAAGCGAGTTAACTTCCGGCGAGTCACTTAGGTTTCGTTGGAACGATAGATTGCTAAGTACCGCGCCGTGTCGGTTAGCCGGTTCGCGGTAAGAGTAAACTTTTTTCCTATCGTTCCTAGATGATTTTAAACGTTATAATCGTGGTAAACTGTGCATACGAAACCATGTGTCGTGACGCCAGTTCTCTCGGACGCGTATTTACCGAGTTATAAGCGAGTTAACTTCCGGCGAGTCGCTTAGGTATCGCTGGAACGATAAAATTGCTAAGTACCGCGCCGTGTCGGTTAGCCGGTTCGCGGTAAGAGTACACTTTTTTCCTATCGTTCCTAGATGATTTTAAACGTTATATTCGTGGTAAACTGTGCATACGAAACCGTGTGTCGTGACGCCAGTTCTCTCGGACGCGTATTTACCGAGTTATAAGCGAGTTAACTTCCGGCGAGTCACTTAGGTATCGTTGGAACGATAGATTGCTAAGTACCGCGCCGTGTCGGTTAGCCGGTTCGCGGTAAGAGTAAACTTTTTTCCTATCGTTCCTAGATGATTTTAAACGTTATATTCGTGGTAAACTGTGCATACGAAACCATGTGTCGTGACGCCAGTTCTCTCGGACGCGTATTTACCGAGTTATAAGCGAGTTAACTTCCGGCGAGTCGCTTAGGTATCGCTGGAACGATAAAATTGCTAAGTACCGCGCCGTGTCGGTTAGCCGGTTCGCGGTAAGAGTAAACTTTTTTCCTATCGTTCCTAGATGATTTTAAACGTTATATTCGTGGTAAACTGTGCATACGAAACCGTGTGTCGTGACGCCAGTTCTCTCGGACGCGTATTTACCGAGTTATAAGCGAGTTAACTTCCGGCGAGTCGCTTAGGTATCGCTGGAACGATAAAATTGCTAAGTACCGCGCCGTGTCGGTTAGCCGGTTCGCGGTAAGAGTAAACTTTTTTCCTATCGTTCCTAGATGATTTTAAACGTTATATTCGTGGTAAACTGTGCATACGAAACCATGTGTCGTTACGCCAGTTCTCTCGGACGCGTATTTACCGAGTTATAAGCGAGTTAACTTCCGGCGAGTCGCTTAGGTATCGCTGGAACGATAAAATTGCTAAGTACCGCGCCGTGTCGGTTAGCCGGTTCGCGGTAAGAGTAAACTTTTTTCCTATCGTTCCTAGATGATTTTAAACGTTATATTCGTGATAAACTGTGCATACGAAACCGTGTGTCGTGACGCTAGTTCTCTCGGACGCGTATTTACCGAGTTATAAGCGAGTTAACTTCCGGCGAGTCACTTAGGTATCGTTGGAACGATAGATTGCTAAGTACCGAGCCGTGTCGGTTAGCCGGTTCGCGGTAAGAGTAAACTTTTTTCCTATCGTTCCTAGATGATTTTAAACGTTATATTCGTGGTAAACTGTGCATACGAAACCATGTGTCGTGACGCCAGTTCTCTCGGACGCGTATTTACCGAGTTATAAGCGAGTTAACTTCCGGCGAGTCGCTTAGGTATCGCTGGAACGATAAAATTGCTAAGTACCGCGCCGTGTCGGTTAGCCGGTTCGCGGTAAGAGTAAACTTTTTTCCTATCGTTCCTAGATGATTTTAAACGTTATATTCGTGATAAACTGTGCATACGAAACCGTGTGTCGTGACGCCAGTTCTCTCGGACGCGTATTTACCGAGTTATAAGCGAGTTAACTTCCGGCGAGTCGCTTAGGTATCGCTGGAACGATAAAATTGCTAAGTACCGCGCCGTGTCGGTTAGCCGGTTCGCGGTAAGAGTACACTTTTTTCCTATCGTTCCTAGATGATTTTAAACGTTATATTCGTGGTAAACTGTGCATACGAAACCGTGTGTCGTGACGCCAGTTCTCTCGGACGCGTATTTACCGAGTTATAAGCGAGTTAACTTCCGGCGAGTCACTTAGGTATCGTTGGAACGATAGATTGCTAAGTACCGCGCCGTGTCGGTTAGCCGGTTCGCGGTAAGAGTAAACTTTTTTCCTATCGTTCCTAGATGATTTTAAACGTTATATTCGTGGTAAACTGTGCATACGAAACCATGTGTCGTGACGCCAGTTCTCTCGGACGCGTATTTACCGAGTTATAAGCGAGTTAACTTCCGGCGAGTCGCTTAGGTATCGCTGGAACGATAAAATTGCTAAGTACCGCGCCGTGTCGGTTAGCCGGTTCGCGGTAAGAGTAAACTTTTTTCCTATCGTTCCTAGATGATTTTAAACGTTATATTCGTGGTAAACTGTGCATACGAAACCGTGTGTCGTGACGCCAGTTCTCTCGGACGCGTATTTACCGAGTTATAAGCGAGTTAACTTCCGGCGAGTCGCTTAGGTATCGCTGGAACGATAAAATTGCTAAGTACCGCGCCGTGTCGGTTAGCCGGTTCGCGGTAAGAGTAAACTTTTTTCCTATCGTTCCTAGATGATTTTAAACGTTATATTCGTGGTAAACTGTGCATACGAAACCGTGTGTCGTGACGCCAGTTCTCTCGGACGCGTATTTACCGAGTTATAAGCGAGTTAACTTCCGGCGAGTCGCTTAGGTATCGCTGGAACGATAAAATTGCTAAGTACCGCGCCGTGTCGGTTAGCCGGTTCGCGGTAAGAGTACACTTTTTTCCTATCGTTCCTAGATGATTTTAAACGTTATATTCGTGGTAAACTGTGCATACGAAACCGTGTGTCGTGACGCCAGTTCTCTCGGACGCGTATTTACCGAGTTATAAGCGAGTTAACTTCCGGCGAGTCACTTAGGTATCGTTGGAACGATAGATTGCTAAGTACCGCGCCGTGTCGGTTAGCCGGTTCGCGGTAAGAGTAAACTTTTTTCCTATCGTTCCTAGATGATTTTAAACGTTATAATCGAGGTAAACTGTGCATACGAAACCCTGTGTCGTGACGCCAGTTCTCTCGGACGCGTATTTACCGAGTTATAAGCGAGTTAACTTCCGGCGAGTCGCTTAGGTATCGCTGGAACGATAAAATTGCTAAGTACCGCGCCGTGTCGGTTAGCCGGTTCGCGGTAAGAGTACACTTTTTTCCTATCGTTCCTAGATGATTTTAAACGTTATATTCGTGGTAAACTGTGCATACGAAACCGTGTGTCGTGACGCCAGTTCTCTCGGACGCGTATTTACCGAGTTATAAGCGAGTTAACTTCCGGCGAGTCGCTTAGGTATCGCTGGAACGATAAAATTGCTAAGTACCGCGCCGTGTCGGTTAGCCGGTTCGCGGTAAGAGTACACTTTTTTCCTATCGTTCCTAGATGATTTTAAACGTTATATTCGTGGTAAACTGTGCATACGAAACCGTGTGTCGTGACGCCAGTTCTCTCGGACGCGTATTTACCGAGTTATAAGCGAGTTAACTTCCGGCGAGTCACTTAGGTATCGTTGGAACGATAGATTGCTAAGTACCGCGCCGTGTCGGTTAGCCGGTTCGCGGTAAGAGTAAACTTTTTTCCTATCGTTCCTAGATGATTTTAAACGTTATATTCGTGGTAAACTGTGCATACGAAACCATGTGTCGTGACGCCAGTTCTCTCGGACGCGTATTTACCGAGTTATAAGCGAGTTAACTTCCGGCGAGTCGCTTAGGTATCGCTGGAACGATAAAATTGCTAAGTACCGCGCCGTGTCGGTTAGCCGGTTCGCGGTAAGAGTAAACTTTTTTCCTATCGTTCCTAGATGATTTTAAACGTTATATTCGTGGTAAACTGTGCATACGAAACCGTGTGTCGTGACGCCAGTTCTCTCGGACGCGTATTTACCGAGTTATAAGCGAGTTAACTTCCGGCGAGTCGCTTAGGTATCGCTGGAACGATAAAATTGCTAAGTACCGCGCCGTGTCGGTTAGCCGGTTCGCGGTAAGAGTAAACTTTTTTCCTATCGTTCCTAGATGATTTTAAACGTTATATTCGTGGTAAACTGTGCATACGAAACCATGTGTCGTGACGCCAGTTCTCTCGGACGCGTATTTACCGAGTTATAAGCGAGTTAACTTCCGGCGAGTCGCTTAGGTATCGCTGGAACGATAAAATTGCTAAGTACCGCGCCGTGTCGGTTAGCCGGTTCGCGGTAAGAGTACACTTTTTTCCTATCGTTCCTAGATGATTTTAAACGTTATATTCGTGGTAAACTGTGCATACGAAACCGTGTGTCGTGACGCCAGTTCTCTCGGACGCGTATTTACCGAGTTATAAGCGAGTTAACTTCCGGCGAGTCACTTAGGTATCGTTGGAACGATAGATTGCTAAGTACCGCGCCGTGTCGGTTAGCCGGTTCGCGGTAAGAGTAAACTTTTTTCCTATCGTTCCTAGATGATTTTAAACGTTATAATCGTGGTAAACTGTGCATACGAAACCATGTGTCGTGACGCCAGTTCTCTCGGACGCGTATTTACCGAGTTATAAGCGAGTTAACTTCCGGCGAGTCGCTTAGGTATCGCTGGAACGATAAAATTGCTAAGTACCGCGCCGTGTCGGTTAGCCGGTTCGCGGTAAGAGTACACTTTTTTCCTATCGTTCCTAGATGATTTTAAACGTTATATTCGTGGTAAACTGTGCATACGAAACCGTGTGTCGTGACGCCAGTTCTCTCGGACGCGTATTTACCGAGTTATAAGCGAGTTAACTTCCGGCGAGTCACTTAGGTATCGTTGGAACGATAGATTGCTAAGTACCGCGCCGTGTCGGTTAGCCGGTTCGCGGTAAGAGTAAACTTTTTTCCTATCGTTCCTAGATGATTTTAAACGTTATATTCGTGGTAAACTGTGCATACGAAACCATGTGTCGTGACGCCAGTTCTCTCGGACGCGTATTTACCGAGTTATAAGCGAGTTAACTTCCGGCGAGTCGCTTAGGTATCGCTGGAACGATAAAATTGCTAAGTACCGCGCCGTGTCGGTTAGCCGGTTCGCGGTAAGAGTAAACTTTTTTCCTATCGTTCCTAGATGATTTTAAACGTTATATTCGTGGTAAACTGTGCATACGAAACCATGTGTCGTGACGCCAGTTCTCTCGGACGCGTATTTACCGAGTTATAAGCGAGTTAACTTCCGGCGAGTCGCTTAGGTATCGCTGGAACGATAAAATTGCTAAGTACCGCGCCGTGTCGGTTAGCCGGTTCGCGGTAAGAGTAAACTTTTTTCCTATCGTTCCTAGATGATTTTAAACGTTATATTCGTGGTAAACTGTGCATACGAAACCATGTGTCGTTACGCCAGTTCTCTCGGACGCGTATTTACCGAGTTATAAGCGAGTTAACTTCCGGCGAGTCGCTTAGGTATCGCTGGAACGATAAAATTGCTAAGTACCGCGCCGTGTCGGTTAGCCGGTTCGCGGTAAGAGTAAACTTTTTTCCTATCGTTCCTAGATGATTTTAAACGTTATATTCGTGATAAACTGTGCATACGAAACCGTGTGTCGTGACGCTAGTTCTCTCGGACGCGTATTTACCGAGTTATAAGCGAGTTAACTTCCGGCGAGTCACTTAGGTATCGTTGGAACGATAGATTGCTAAGTACCGAGCCGTGTCGGTTAGCCGGTTCGCGGTAAGAGTAAACTTTTTTCCTATCGTTCCTAGATGATTTTAAACGTTATATTCGTGGTAAACTGTGCATACGAAACCATGTGTCGTGACGCCAGTTCTCTCGGACGCGTATTTACCGAGTTATAAGCGAGTTAACTTCCGGCGAGTCGCTTAGGTATCGCTGGAACGATAAAATTGCTAAGTACCGCGCCGTGTCGGTTAGACGGTTCGCGGTAAGAGTAAACTTTTTTCCTATCGTTCCTAGATGATTTTAAACGTTATATTCGTGATAAACTGTGCATACGAAACCGTGTGTCGTGACGCCAGTTCTCTCGGACGCGTATTTACCGAGTTATAAGCGAGTTAACTTCCGGCGAGTCGCTTAGGTATCGCTGGAACGATAAAATTGCTAAGTACCGCGCCGTGTCGGTTAGCCGGTTCGCGGTAAGAGTACACTTTTTTCCTATCGTTCCTAGATGATTTTAAACGTTATATTCGTGGTAAACTGTGCATACGAAACCGTGTGTCGTGACGCCAGTTCTCTCGGACGCGTATTTACCGAGTTATAAGCGAGTTAACTTCCGGCGAGTCACTTAGGTATCGTTGGAACGATAGATTGCTAAGTACCGCGCCGTGTCGGTTAGCCGGTTCGCGGTAAGAGTAAACTTTTTTCCTATCGTTCCTAGATGATTTTAAACGTTATATTCGTGGTAAACTGTGCATACGAAACCATGTGTCGTGACGCCAGTTCTCTCGGACGCGTATTTACCGAGTTATAAGCGAGTTAACTTCCGGCGAGTCGCTTAGGTATCGCTGGAACGATAAAATTGCTAAGTACCGCGCCGTGTCGGTTAGACGGTTCGCGGTAAGAGTAAACTTTTTTCCTATCGTTCCTAGATGATTTTAAACGTTATATTCGTGATAAACTGTGCATACGAAACCGTGTGTCGTGACGCCAGTTCTCTCGGACGCGTATTTACCGAGTTATAAGCGAGTTAACTTCCGGCGAGTCGCTTAGGTATCGCTGGAACGATAAAATTGCTAAGTACCGCGCCGTGTCGGTTAGCCGGTTCGCGGTAAGAGTAAACTTTTTTCCTATCGTTCCTAGATGATTTTAAACGTTATATTCGTGGTAAACTGTGCATACGAAACCGTGTGTCGTGACGCCAGTTCTCTCGGACGCGTATTTACCGAGTTATAAGCGAGTTAACTTCCGGCGAGTCACTTAGGTATCGTTGGAACGATAGATTGCTAAGTACCGCGCCGTGTCGGTTAGCCGGTTCGCGGTAAGAGTAAACTTTTTTCCTATCGTTCCTAGATGATTTTAAACGTTATATTCGTGATAAACTGTGCATACGAAACCGTGTGTCGTGACGCTAGTTCTCTCGGACGCGTATTTACCGAGTTATAAGCGAGTTAACTTCCGGCGAGTCACTTAGGTATCGTTGGAACGATAGATTGCTAAGTACCGCGCCGTGTCGGTTAGCCGGTTCGCGGTAAGAGTAAACTTTTTTCCTATCGTTCCTAGATGATTTTAAACGTTATATTCGTGGTAAACTGTGCATACGAAACCATGTGTCGTGACGCCAGTTCTCTCGGACGCGTATTTACCGAGTTATAAGCGAGTTAACTTCCGGCGAGTCGCTTAGGTATCGCTGGAACGATAAAATTGCTAAGTACCGCGCCGTGTCGGTTAGCCGGTTCGCGGTAAGAGTAAACTTTTTTCCTATCGTTCCTAGATGATTTTAAACGTTATATTCGTGATAAACTGTGCATACGAAACCGTGTGTCGTGACGCCAGTTCTCTCGGACGCGTATTTACCGAGTTATAAGCGAGTTAACTTCCGGCGAGTCGCGTAGGTATCGCTGGAACGATAAAATTGCTAAGTACCGCGCCGTGTCGGTTAGCCGGTTCGCGGTAAGAGTACACTTTTTTCCTATCGTTCCTAGATGATTTTAAACGTTATATTCGTGGTAAACTGTGCATACGAAACCGTGTGTCGTGACGCCAGTTCTCTCGGACGCGTATTTACCGAGTTATAAGCGAGTTAACTTCCGGCGAGTCACTTAGGTATCGTTGGAACGATAGATTGCTAAGTACCGAGCCGTGTCGGTTAGCCGGTTCGCGGTAAGAGTAAACTTTTTTCCTATCGTTCCTAGATGATTTTAAACGTTATATTCGTGGTAAACTGTGCATACGAAACCATGTGTCGTGACGCCAGTTCTCTCGGACGCGTATTTACCGAGTTATAAGCGAGTTAACTTCCGGCGAGTCGCTTAGGTATCGCTGGAACGATAAAATTGCTAAGTACCGCGCCGTGTCGGTTAGACGGTTCGCGGTAAGAGTAAACTTTTTTCCTATCGTTCCTAGATGATTTTAAACGTTATATTCGTGATAAACTGTGCATACGAAACCGTGTGTCGTGACGCCAGTTCTCTCGGACGCGTATTTACCGAGTTATAAGCGAGTTAACTTCCGGCGAGTCGCTTAGGTATCGCTGGAACGATAAAATTGCTAAGTACCGCGCCGTGTCGGTTAGCCGGTTCGCGGTAAGAGTAAACTTTTTTCCTATCGTTCCTAGATGATTTTAAACGTTATATTCGTGGTAAACTGTGCATACGAAACCGTGTGTCGTGACGCCAGTTCTCTCGGACGCGTATTTACCGAGTTATAAGCGAGTTAACTTCCGGCGAGTCACTTAGGTATCGTTGGAACGATAGATTGCTAAGTACCGAGCCGTGTCGGTTAGCCGGTTCGCGGTAAGAGTAAACTTTTTTCCTATCGTTCCTAGATGATTTTAAACGTTATATTCGTGGTAAACTGTGCATACGAAACCGTGTGTCGTGACGCCAGTTCTCTCGGACGCGTATTTACCGAGTTATAAGCGAGTTAACTTCCGGCGAGTCGCTTAGGTATCGCTGGAACGATAAAATTGCTAAGTACCGCGCCGTGTCGGTTAGACGGTTCGCGGTAAGAGTAAACTTTTTTCCTATCGTTCCTAGATGATTTTAAACGTTATATTCGTGGTAAACTGTGCATACGAAACCGTGTGTCGTGACGCCAGTTCTCTCGGACGCGTATTTACCGAGTTATAAGCGAGTTAACTTCCGGCGAGTCGCTTAGGTATCGCTGGAACGATAAAATTGCTAAGTACCGCGCCGTGTCGGTTAGCCGGTTCGCGGTAAGAGTACACTTTTTTCCTATCGTTCCTAGATGATTTTAAACGTTATATTCGTGGTAAACTGTGCATACGAAACCGTGTGTCGTGACGCCAGTTCTCTCGGACGCGTATTTACCGAGTTATAAGCGAGTTAACTTCCGGCGAGTCACTTAGGTATCGTTGGAACGATAGATTGCTAAGTACCGCGCCGTGTCGGTTAGCCGGTTCGCGGTAAGAGTAAACTTTTTTCCTATCGTTCCTAGATGATTTTAAACGTTATAATCGTGGTAAACTGTGCATACGAAACCATGTGTCGTGACGCCAGTTCTCTCGGACGCGTATTTACCGAGTTATAAGCGAGTTAACTTCCGGCGAGTCGCTTAGGTATCGCTGGAACGATAAAATTGCTAAGTACCGCGCCGTGTCGGTTAGCCGGTTCGCGGTAAGAGTACACTTTTTTCCTATCGTTCCTAGATGATTTTAAACGTTATATTCGTGGTAAACTGTGCATACGAAACCGTGTGTCGTGACGCCAGTTCTCTCGGACGCGTATTTACCGAGTTATAAGCGAGTTAACTTCCGGCGAGTCACTTAGGTATCGTTGGAACGATAGATTGCTAAGTACCGCGCCGTGTCGGTTAGCCGGTTCGCGGTAAGAGTAAACTTTTTTCCTATCGTTCCTAGATGATTTTAAACGTTATATTCGTGGTAAACTGTGCATACGAAACCATGTGTCGTGACGCCAGTTCTCTCGGACGCGTATTTACCGAGTTATAAGCGAGTTAACTTCCGGCGAGTCGCTTAGGTATCGCTGGAACGATAAAATTGCTAAGTACCGCGCCGTGTCGGTTAGCCGGTTCGCGGTAAGAGTACACTTTTTTCCTATCGTTCCTAGATGATTTTAAACGTTATATTTGTGGTAAACTGTGCATACGAAACCGTGTGTCGTGACGCCAGTTCTCTCGGACGCGTATTTACCGAGTTATAAGCGAGTTAACTTCCGGCGAGTCACTTAGGTATCGTTGGAACGATAGATTGCTAAGTACCGCGCCGTGTCGGTTAGCCGGTTCGCGGTAAGAGTAAACTTTTTTCCTATCGTTCCTAGATGATTTTAAACGTTATATTCGTGGTAAACTGTGCATACGAAACCATGTGTCGTGACGCCAGTTCTCTCGGACGCGTATTTACCGAGTTATAAGCGAGTTAACTTCCGGCGAGTCGCTTAGGTATCGCTGGAACGATAAAATTGCTAAGTACCGCGCCGTGTCGGTTAGCCGGTTCGCGGTAAGAGTAAACTTTTTTCCTATCGTTCCTAGATGATTTTAAACGTTATATTCGTGGTAAACTGTGCATACGAAACCATGTGTCGTGACGCCAGTTCTCTCGGACGCGTATTTACCGAGTTATAAGCGAGTTAACTTCCGGCGAGTCGCTTAGGTATCGCTGGAACGATAAAATTGCTAAGTACCGCGCCGTGTCGGTTAGCCGGTTCGCGGTAAGAGTAAACTTTTTTCCTATCGTTCCTAGATGATTTTAAACGTTATATTCGTGGTAAACTGTGCATACGAAACCATGTGTCGTGACGCCAGTTCTCTCGGACGCGTATTTACCGAGTTATAAGCGAGTTAACTTCCGGCGAGTCGCTTAGGTATCGCTGGAACGATAAAATTGCTAAGTACCGCGCCGTGTCGGTTAGCCGGTTCGCGGTAAGAGTAAACTTTTTTCCTATCGTTCCTAGATGATTTTAAACGTTATATTCGTGATAAACTGTGCATACGAAACCGTGTGTCGTGACGCCAGTTCTCTCGGACGCGTATTTACCGAGTTATAAGCGAGTTAACTTCCGGCGAGTCGCTTAGGTATCGCTGGAACGATAAAATTGCTAAGTACCGCGCCGTGTCGGTTAGACGGTTCGCGGTAAGAGTAAACTTTTTTCCTATCGTTCCTAGATGATTTTAAACGTTATATTCGTGGTAAACTGTGCATACGAAACCGTGTGTCGTGACGCCAGTTCTCTCGGACGCGTATTTACCGAGTTATAAGCGAGTTAACTTCCGGCGAGTCACTTAGGTATCGTTGGAACGATAGATTGCTAAGTACCGAGCCGTGTCGGTTAGCCGGTTCGCGGTAAGAGTAAACTTTTTTCCTATCGTTCCTAGATGATTTTAAACGTTATATTCGTGGTAAACTGTGCATACGAAACCATGTGTCGTGACGCCAGTTCTCTCGGACGCGTATTTACCGAGTTATAAGCGAGTTAACTTCCGGCGAGTCGCTTAGGTATCGCTGGAACGATAAAATTGCTAAGTACCGCGCCGTGTCGGTTAGCCGGTTCGCGGTAAGAGTAAACTTTTTTCCTATCGTTCCTAGATGATTTTAAACGTTATATTCGTGGTAAACTGTGCATACGAAACCATGTGTCGTGACGCCAGTTCTCTCGGACGCGTATTTACCGAGTTATAAGCGAGTTAACTTCCGGCGAGTCGCTTAGGTATCGCTGGAACGATAAAATTGCTAAGTACCGCGCCGTGTCGGTTAGCCGGTTCGCGGTAAGAGTAAACTTTTTTCCTATCGTTCCTAGATGATTTTAAACGTTATATTCGTGGTAAACTGTGCATACGAAACCGTGTGTCGTGACGCCAGTTCTCTCGGACGCGTATTTACCGAGTTATAAGCGAGTTAACTTCCGGCGAGTCGCTTAGGTATCGCTGGAACGATAAAATTGCTAAGTACCGCGCCGTGTCGGTTAGCCGGTTCGCGGTAAGAGTAAACTTTTTTCCTATCGTTCCTAGATGATTTTAAACGTTATATTCGTGGTAAACTGTGCATACGAAACCGTGTGTCGTGACGCCAGTTCTCTCGGACGCGTATTTACCGAGTTATAAGCGAGTTAACTTCCGGCGAGTCGCTTAGGTATCGCTGGAACGATAAAATTGCTAAGTACCGCGCCGTGTCGGTTAGCCGGTTCGCGGTAAGAGTACACTTTTTTCCTATCGTTCCTAGATGATTTTAAACGTTATATTCGTGGTAAACTGTGCATACGAAACCGTGTGTCGTGACGCCAGTTCTCTCGGACGCGTATTTACCGAGTTATAAGCGAGTTAACTTCCGGCGAGTCACTTAGGTATCGTTGGAACGATAGATTGCTAAGTACCGCGCCGTGTCGGTTAGCCGGTTCGCGGTAAGAGTAAACTTTTTTCCTATCGTTCCTAGATGATTTTAAACGTTATAATCGTGGTAAACTGTGCATACGAAACCATGTGTCGTGACGCCAGTTCTCTCGGACGCGTATTTACCGAGTTATAAGCGAGTTAACTTCCGGCGAGTCGCTTAGGTATCGCTGGAACGCTAAAATTGCTAAGTACCGCGCCGTGTCGGTTAGCCGGTTCGCGGTAAGAGTACACTTTTTTCCTATCGTTCCTAGATGATTTTAAACGTTATATTCGTGGTAAACTGTGCATACGAAACCGTGTGTCGTGACGCCAGTTCTCTCGGACGCGTATTTACCGAGTTATAAGCGAGTTAACTTCCGGCGAGTCACTTAGGTATCGTTGGAACGATAGATTGCTAAGTACCGCGCCGTGTCGGTTAGCCGGTTCGCGGTAAGAGTAAACTTTTTTCCTATCGTTCCTAGATGATTTTAAACGTTATATTCGTGGTAAACTGTGCATACGAAACCGTGTGTCGTGTCGCCAGTTCTCTCGGACGCGTATTTACCGAGTTATAAGCGAGTTAACTTCCGGCGAGTCGCTTAGGTATCGCTGGAACGATAAAATTGCTAAGTACCGCGCCGTGTCGGTTAGCCGGTTCGCGGTAAGAGTAAACTTTTTTCCTATCGTTCCTAGATGATTTTAAACGTTATATTCGTGGTAAACTGTGCATACGAAACCATGTGTCGTGACGCCAGTTCTCTCGGACGCGTATTTACCGAGTTATAAGCGAGTTAACTTCCGGCGAGTCGCTTAGGTATCGCTGGAACGATAAAATTGCTAAGTACCGCGCCGTGTCGGTTAGCCGGTTCGCGGTAAGAGTAAACTTTTTTCCTATCGTTCCTAGATGATTTTAAACGTTATATTCGTGGTAAACTGTGCATACGAAACCATGTGTCGTGACGCCAGTTCTCTCGGACGCGTATTTACCGAGTTATAAGCGAGTTAACTTCCGGCGAGTCGCTTAGGTATCGCTGGAACGATAAAATTGCTAAGTACCGCGCCGTGTCGGTTAGCCGGTTCGCGGTAAGAGTAAACTTTTTTCCTATCGTTCCTAGATGATTTTAAACGTTATATTCGTGATAAACTGTGCATACGAAACCGTGTGTCGTGACGCCAGTTCTCTCGGACGCGTATTTACCGAGTTATAAGCGAGTTAACTTCCGGCGAGTCGCTTAGGTATCGCTGGAACGATAAAATTGCTAAGTACCGCGCCGTGTCGGTTAGCCGGTTCGCGGTAAGAGTAAACTTTTTTCCTATCGTTCCTAGATGATTTTAAACGTTATATTCGTGGTAAACTGTGCATACGAAACCGTGTGTCGTGACGCCAGTTCTCTCGGACGCGTATTTACCGAGTTATAAGCGAGTTAACTTCCGGCGAGTCACTTAGGTATCGTTGGAACGATAGATTGCTAAGTACCGCGCCGTGTCGGTTAGCCGGTTCGCGGTAAGAGTAAACTTTTTTCCTATCGTTCCTAGATGATTTTAAACGTTATATTCGTGGTAAACTGTGCATACGAAACCGTGTGTCGTGACGCCAGTTCTCTCGGACGCGTATTTACCGAGTTATAAGCGAGTTAACTTCCGGCGAGTCGCTTAGGTATCGCTGGAACGATAAAATTGCTAAGTACCGCGCCGTGTCGGTTAGCCGGTTCGCGGTAAGAGTAAACTTTTTTCCTATCGTTCCTAGATGATTTTAAACGTTATATTCGTGGTAAACTGTGCATACGAAACCGTGTGTCGTGACGCCAGTTCTCTCGGACGCGTATTTACCGAGTTATAAGCGAGTTAACTTCCGGCGAGTCGCTTAGGTATCGCTGGAACGATAAAATTGCTAAGTACCGCGCCGTGTCGGTTAGCCGGTTCGCGGTAAGAGTACACTTTTTTCCTATCGTTCCTAGATGATTTTAAACGTTATATTCGTGGTAAACTGTGCATACGAAACCGTGTGTCGTGACGCCAGTTCTCTCGGACGCGTATTTACCGAGTTATAAGCGAGTTAACTTACGGCGAGTCACTTAGGTATCGTTGGAACGATAGATTGCTAAGTACCGCGCCGTGTCGGTTAGCCGGTTCGCGGTAAGAGTAAACTTTTTTCCTATCGTTCCTAGATGATTTTAAACGTTATAATCGTGGTAAACTGTGCATACGAAACCATGTGTCGTGACGCCAGTTCTCTCGGACGCGTATTTACCGAGTTATAAGCGAGTTAACTTCCGGCGAGTCGCTTAGGTATCGCTGGAACGATAAAATTGCTAAGTACCGCGCCGTGTCGGTTAGACGGTTCGCGGTAAGAGTACACTTTTTTCCTATCGTTCCTAGATGATTTTAAACGTTATATTCGTGGTAAACTGTGCATACGAAACCGTGTGTCGTGACGCCAGTTCTCTCGGACGCGTATTTACCGAGTTATAAGCGAGTTAACTTCCGGCGAGTCACTTAGGTATCGTTGGAACGATAGATTGCTAAGTACCGCGCCGTGTCGGTTAGCCGGTTCGCGGTAAGAGTAAACTTTTTTCCTATCGTTCCTAGATGATTTTAAACGTTATATTCGTGGTAAACTGTGCATACGAAACCATGTGTCGTGTCGCCAGTTCTCTCGGACGCGTATTTACCGAGTTATAAGCGAGTTAACTTCCGGCGAGTCGCTTAGGTATCGCTGGAACGATAAAATTGCTAAGTACCGCGCCGTGTCGGTTAGCCGGTTCGCGGTAAGAGTAAACTTTTTTCCTATCGTTCCTAGATGATTTTAAACGTTATATTCGTGGTAAACTGTGCATACGAAACCATGTGTCGTGACGCCAGTTCTCTCGGACGCGTATTTACCGAGTTATAAGCGAGTTAACTTCCGGCGAGTCGCTTAGGTATCGCTGGAACGATAAAATTGCTAAGTACCGCGCCGTGTCGGTTAGCCGGTTCGCGGTAAGAGTAAACTTTTTTCCTATCGTTCCTAGATGATTTTAAACGTTATATTCGTGGTAAACTGTGCATACGAAACCATGTGTCGTGACGCCAGTTCTCTCGGACGCGTATTTACCGAGTTATAAGCCAGTTAACTTCCGGCGAGTCGCTTAGGTATCGCTGGAACGATAAAATTGCTAAGTACCGCGCCGTGTCGGTTAGCCGGTTCGCGGTAAGAGTAAACTTTTTTCCTATCGTTCCTAGATGATTTTAAACGTTATATTCGTGGTAAACTGTGCATACGAAACCGTGTGTCGTGACGCCAGTTCTCTCGGACGCGTATTTACCGAGTTATAAGCGAGTTAACTTCCGGCGAGTCGCTTAGGTATCGCTGGAACGATAAAATTGCTAAGTACCGCGCCGTGTCGGTTAGCCGGTTCGCGGTAAGAGTAAACTTTTTTCCTATCGTTCCTAGATGATTTTAAACGTTATATTCGTGGTAAACTGTGCATACGAAACCGTGTGTCGTGACGCCAGTTCTCTCGGACGCGTATTTACCGAGTTATAAGCGAGTTAACTTCCGGCGAGTCGCTTAGGTATCGCTGGAACGATAAAATTGCTAAGTACCGCGCCGTGTCGGTTAGCCGGTTCGCGGTAAGAGTACACTTTTTTCCTATCGTTCCTAGATGATTTTAAACGTTATATTCGTGGTAAACTGTGCATACGAAACCGTGTGTCGTGACGCCAGTTCTCTCGGACGCGTATTTACCAAGTTATAAGCGAGTTAACTTCCGGCGAGTCACTTAGGTATCGTTGGAACGATAGATTCCTAAGTACCGCGCCGTGTCGGTTAGCCGGTTCGCGGTAAGAGTAAACTTTTTTCCTATCGTTCCTAGATGATTTTAAACGTTATATTCGTGGTAAACTGTACATACGAAACCATGTGTCGTGACGCCAGTTCTCTCGGACGCGTATTTACCGAGTTATAAGCGAGTTAACTTCCGGCGAGTCGCTTAGGTATCGCTGGAACGATAAAATTGCTAAGTACCGCGCCGTGTCGGTTAGCCGGTTCGCGGTAAGAGTAAACTTTTTTCCTATCGTTCCTAGATGATTTTAAACGTTATATTCGTGGTAAACTGTGCATACGAAACCATGTGTCGTGACGCCAGTTCTCTCGGACGCGTATTTACCGAGTTATAAGCGAGTTAACTTCCGGCGAGTCGCTTAGGTATCGCTGGAACGATAAAATTGCTAAGTACCGCGCCGTGTCGGTTAGCCGGTTCGCGGTAAGAGTAAACTTTTTTCCTATCGTTCCTAGATGATTTTAAACGTTATATTCGTGGTAAACTGTGCATACGAAACCGTGTGTCGTGACGCCAGTTCTCTCGGACGCGTATTTACCGAGTTATAAGCGAGTTAACTTCCGGCGAGTCGCTTAGGTATCGCTGGAACGATAAAATTGCTAAGTACCGCGCCGTGTCGGTTAGCCGGTTCGCGGTAAGAGTACACTTTTTTCCTATCGTTCCTAGATGATTTTAAACGTTATATTCGTGGTAAACTGTGCATACGAAACCGTGTGTCGTGACGCCAGTTCTCTCGGACGCGTATTTACCAAGTTATAAGCGAGTTAACTTCCGGCGAGTCACTTAGGTATCGTTGGAACGATAGATTCCTAAGTACCGCGCCGTGTCGGTTAGCCGGTTCGCGGTAAGAGTAAACTTTTTTCCTATCGTTCCTAGATGATTTTAAACGTTATATTCGTGGTAAACTGTACATACGAAACCATGTGTCGTGACGCCAGTTCTCTCGGACGCGTATTTACCGAGTTATAAGCGAGTTAACTTCCGGCGAGTCGCTTAGGTATCGCTGGAACGATAAAATTGCTAAGTACCGCGCCGTGTCGGTTAGCCGGTTCGCGGTAAGAGTAAACTTTTTTCCTATCGTTCCTAGATGATTTTAAACGTTATATTCGTGGTAAACTGTGCATACGAAACCATGTGTCGTGACGCCAGTTCTCTCGGACGCGTATTTACCGAGTTATAAGCGAGTTAACTTCCGGCGAGTCGCTTAGGTATCGCTGGAACGATAAAATTGCTAAGTACCGCGCCGTGTCGGTTAGCCGGTTCGCGGTAAGAGTAAACTTTTTTCCTATCGTTCCTAGATGATTTTAAACGTTATATTCGTGGTAAACTGTGCATACGAAACCGTGTGTCGTGACGCCAGTTCTCTCGGACGCGTATTTACCGAGTTATAAGCGAGTTAACTTCCGGCGAGTCACTTAGGTATCGTTGGAACGATAGATTGCTAAGTACCGCGCCGTGTCGGTTAGCCTATTCGCGGTAAGAGTAAACTTTTTTCCTATCGTTCCTAGATGATTTTAAACGTTATATTCGTGGTAAACTGTGCATACGAAACCATGTGTCGTGACGCCAGTTCTCTCGGACGCGTATTTACCGAGTTATAAGCGAGTTAACTTCCGGCGAGTCGCTTAGGTATCGCTGGAACGATAAAATTGCTAAGTACCGCGCCGTGTCGGTTAGCCGGTTCGCGGTAAGAGTAAACTTTTTTCCTATCGTTCCTAGATGATTTTAAACGTTATATTCGTGGTAAACTGTGCATACGAAACCGTGTGTCGTGACTCCAGTTCTCTCGGACGCGTATTTACCGAGTTATAAGCGAGTTAACTTCCGGCGAGTCGCTTAGGTATCGCTGGAACGATAAAATTGCTAAGTACCGCGCCGTGTCGGTTAGCCGGTTCGCGGTAAGAGTAAACTTTTTTCCTATCGTTCCTAGATGATTTTAAACGTTATATTCGTGGTAAACTGTGCATACGAAACCGTGTGTCGTGACGCCAGTTCTCTCGGACGCGTATTTACCGAGTTATAAGCGAGTTAACTTCCGGCGAGTCGCTTAGGTATCGCTGGAACGATAAAATTGCTAAGTACCGCGCCGTGTCGGTTAGCCGGTTCGCGGTAAGAGTACACTTTTTTCCTATCGTTCCTAGATGATTTTAAACGTTATATTCGTGGTAAACTGTGCATACGAAACCGTGTGTCGTGACGCCAGTTCTCTCGGACGCGTATTTACCAAGTTATAAGCGAGTTAACTTCCGGCGAGTCACTTAGGTATCGTTGGAACGATAGATTCCTAAGTACCGCGCCGTGTCGGTTAGCCGGTTCGCGGTAAGAGTAAACTTTTTTCCTATCGTTCCTAGATGATTTTAAACGTTATATTCGTGGTAAACTGTACATACGAAACCATGTGTCGTGACGCCAGTTCTCTCGGACGCGTATTTACCGAGTTATAAGCGAGTTAACTTCCGGCGAGTCGCTTAGGTATCGCTGGAACGATAAAATTGCTAAGTACCGCGCCGTGTCGGTTAGCCGGTTCGCGGTAAGAGTAAACTTTTTTCCTATCGTTCCTAGATGATTTTAAACGTTATATTCGTGGTAAACTGTGCATACGAAACCATGTGTCGTGACGCCAGTTCTCTCGGACGCGTATTTACCGAGTTATAAGCGAGTTAACTTCCGGCGAGTCGCTTAGGTATCGCTGGAACGATAAAATTGCTAAGTACCGCGCCGTGTCGGTTAGCCGGTTCGCGGTAAGAGTAAACTTTTTTCCTATCGTTCCTAGATGATTTTAAACGTTATATTCGTGGTAAACTGTGCATACGAAACCGTGTGTCGTGACGCCAGTTCTCTCGGACGCGTATTTACCGAGTTATAAGCGAGTTAACTTCCGGCGAGTCACTTAGGTATCGTTGGAACAATAGATTGCTAAGTACCGCGCCGTGTCGGTTAGCCTATTCGCGGTAAGAGTAAACTTTTTTCCTATCGTTCCTAGATGATTTTAAACGTTATATTCGTGGTAAACTATGCATACGAAACCATGTGTCGTGACGCCAGTTCTCTCGGACGCGTATTTACCGAGTTATAAGCGAGTTAACTTCCGGCGAGTCGCTTAGGTATCGCTGGAACGATAAAATTGCTAAGTACCGCGCCGTGTCGGTTAGCCGGTTCGCGGTAAGAGTAAACTTTTTTCCTATCGTTCCTAGATGATTTTAAACGTTATATTCGTGGTAAACTGTGCATACGAAACCGTGTGTCGTGACGCCAGTTCTCTCGGACGCGTATTTACCGAGTTATAAGCGAGTTACCTTCCGGCGAGTCACTTAGGTATCGTTGGAACGATAGATTGCTAAGTACCGCGCCGTGTCGGTTAGCCGGTTCGCGGTAAGAGTAAACTTTTTTCCTATCGTTCCTAGATGATTTTAAACGTTATATTCGTGGTAAACTGTGTATACGAAACCATGTGTCGTGACGCCAGTTCTCTCGGACGCGTATTTACCGAGTTATAAGCCAGTTAACTTCCGGCGAGTCGCTTAGGTATCGCTGGAACGATAAAATTGCTAAGTACCGCGCCGTGTCGGTTAGCCGGTTCGCGGTAAGAGTAAACTTTTTTCCTATCGTTCCGAGATGATTTTAAACGTTATATTCGTGGTAAACTGTGCATACGAAACCATGTGTCGTGACGCCAGTTCTCTCGGACGCGTATTTACCGAGTTATAAGCCAGTTAACTTCCGGCGAGTCGCTTAGGTATCGCTGGAACGATAAAATTGCTAAGTACCGCGCCGTGTCGGTTAGCCGGTTCGCGGTAAGAGTAAACTTTTTTCCTATCGTTCCTAGATGATTTTAAACGTTATATTCGTGGTAAACTGTGCATACGAAACCGTGTGTCGTGACGCCAGTTCTCTCGGACGCGTATTTACCGAGTTATAAGCGAGTTAACTTCCGGCGAGTCGCTTAGGTATCGCTGGAACGATAAAATTGCTAAGTACCGCGCCGTGTCGGTTAGCCGGTTCGCGGTAAGAGTAAACTTTTTTCCTATCGTTCCTAGATGATTTTAAACGTTATATTCGTGGTAAACTGTGCATACGAAATCGTGTGTCGTGACGCCAGTTCTCTCGGACGCGTATTTACCGAGTTATAAGCGAGTTAACTTCCGGCGAGTCGCTTAGGTATCGCTGGAACGATAAAATTGCTAAGTACCGCGCCGTGTCGGTTAGCCGGTTCGCGGTAAGAGTAAACTTTTTTCCTATCGTTCCTAGATGATTTTAAACGTTATATTCGTGGTAAACTGTGCATACGAAACCATGTGTCGTGACGCCAGTTCTCTCGGACGCGTATTTACCGAGTTATAAGCGAGTTAACTTCCGGCGAGTCGCTTAGGTATCGCTGGAACGATAAAATTGCTAAGTACCGCGCCGTGTCGGTTAGCCGGTTCGCGGTAAGAGTAAACTTTTTTCCTATCGTTCCTAGATGATTTTAAACGTTATATTCGTGGTAAACTGTGCATACGAAACCGTGTGTCGTGACGCCAGTTCTCTCGGACGCGTATTTACCGAGTTATAAGCGAGTTAACTTCCGGCGAGTCGCTTAGGTATCGCTGGAACGATAAAATTGCTAAGTACCGCGCCGTGTCGGTTAGCCTGTTCGCGGTAAGAGTAAACTTTTTTCCTATCGTTCCTAGATGATTTTAAACGTTATATTCGTGGTAAACTGTGCATACGAAACCATGTGTCGTGACGCCAGTTCTCTCGGACGCGTATTTACCGAGTTATAAGCGAGTTAACTTCCGGCGAGTCGCTTAGGTATCGCTGGAACGATAAAATTGCTAAGTACCGCGCCGTGTCGGTTAGCCGGTTCGCGGTAAGAGTACACTTTATTCCTATCGTTCCTAGATGATTTTAAACGTTATATTCGTGGTAAACTGTGCATACGAAACCGTGTGTCGTGACGCCAGTTCTCTCGGACGCGTATTTACCGAGTTATAAGCGAGTTAACTTCCGGCGAGTCGCTTAGGTATCGCTGGAACGATAAAATTGCTAAGTACCGCGCCGTGTCGGTTAGCCGGTTCGCGGTAAGAGTAAACTTTTTTCCTATCGTTCCTAGATGATTTTAAACGTTATATTCGTGGTAAACTGTGCATACGAAACCGTGTGTCGTGACGCCAGTTCTCTCGGACGCGTATTTACCGAGTTATAAGCGAGTTAACTTCCGGCGAGTCGCTTAGGTATCGCTGGAACGATAAAATTGCTAAGTACCGCGCCGTGTCGGTTAGCCGGTTCGCGGTAAGAGTAAACTTTTTTCCTATCGTTCCTAGATGATTTTAAACGTTATATTCGTGGTAAACTGTGCATACGAAACCATGTGTCGTGACGCCAGTTCTCTCGGACGCGTATTTACCGAGTTATAAGCGAGTTAACTTCCGGCGAGTCGCTTAGGTATCGCTGGAACGATAAAATTGCTAAGTACCGCGCCGTGTCGGTTAGCCGGTTCGCGGTAAGAGTAAACTTTTTTCCTATCGTTCCTAGATGATTTTAAACGTTATATTCGTGGTAAACTGTGCATACGAAACCGTGTGTCGTGACGCCAGTTCTCTCGGACGCGTATTTACCGAGTTATAAGCGAGTTAACTTCCGGCGAGTCGCTTAGGTATCGCTGGAACGATAAAATTGCTAAGTACCGCGCCGTGTCGGTTAGCCTATTCGCGGTAAGAGTAAACTTTTTTCCTATCGTTCCTAGATGATTTTAAACGTTATATTCGTGGTAAACTGTGCATACGAAACCATGTGTCGTGACGCCAGTTCTCTCGGACGCGTATTTACCGAGTTATAAGCGAGTTAACTTCCGGCGAGTCGCTTAGGTATCGCTGGAACGATAAAATTGCTAAGTACCGCGCCGTGTCGGTTAGCCTATTCGCGGTAAGAGTACACTTTATTCCTATCGTTCCTAGATGATTTTAAACGTTATATTCGTGGTAAACTGTGCATACGAAACCGTGTGTCGTGACGCCAGTTCTCTCGGACGCGTATTTACCGAGTTATAAGCGAGTTAACTTCCGGCGAGTCACTTAGGTATCGTTGGAACGATAGATTGCTAAGTACCGCGCCGTGTCGGTTAGCCGGTTCGCGGTAAGAGTAAACTTTTTTCCTATCGTTCCTAGATGATTTTAAACGTTATATTCGTGGTAAACTGTGCATACGAAACCATGTGTCGTGACGCCAGTTCTCTCGGACGCGTATTTACCGAGTTATAAGCGAGTTAACTTCCGGCGAGTCGCTTAGGTATCGCTGGAACGATAAAATTGCTAAGTACCGCGCCGTGTCGGTTAGCCGGTTCGCGGTAAGAGTAAACTTTTTTCCTATCGTTCCTAGATGATTTTAAACGTTATATTCGTGGTAAACTGTGTATACGAAACCATGTGTCGTGACGCCAGTTCTCTCGGACGCGTATTTACCGAGTTATAAGCCAGTTAACTTCCGGCGAGTCGCTTAGGTATCGCTGGAACGATAAAATTGCTAAGTACCGCGCCGTGTCGGTTAGCCGGTTCGCGGTAAGAGTAAACTTTTTTCCTATCGTTCCTAGATGATTTTAAACGTTATATTCGTGGTAAACTGTGCATACGAAACCATGTGTCGTGACGCCAGTTCTCTCGGACGCGTATTTACCGAGTTATAAGCCAGTTAACTTCCGGCGAGTCGCTTAGGTATCGCTGGAACGATAAAATTGCTAAGTACCGCGCCGTGTCGGTTAGCCGGTTCGCGGTAAGAGTAAACTTTTTTCCTATCGTTCCTAGATGATTTTAAACGTTATATTCGTGGTAAACTGTGCATACGAAACCGTGTGTCGTGACGCCAGTTCTCTCGGACGCGTATTTACCGAGTTATAAGCGAGTTAACTTCCGGCGAGTCGCTTAGGTATCGCTGGAACGATAAAATTGCTAAGTACCGCGCCGTGTCGGTTAGCCTATTCGCGGTAAGAGTAAACTTTTTTCCTATCGTTCCTAGATGATTTTAAACGTTATATTCGTGGTAAACTGTGCATACGAAACCATGTGTCGTGACGCCAGTTCTCTCGGACGCGTATTTAACGAGTTATAAGCGAGTTAACTTCCGGCGAGTCGCTTAGGTATCGCTGGAACGATAAAATTGCTAAGTACCGCGCCGTGTCGGTTAGCCGGTTCGCGGTAAGAGTACACTTTATTCCTATCGTTCCTAGATGATTTTAAACGTTATATTCGTGGTAAACTGTGCATACGAAACCGTGTGTCGTGACGCCAGTTCTCTCGGACGCGTATTTACCGAGTTATAAGCGAGTTAACTTCCGGCGAGTCGCTTAGGTATCGCTGGAACGATAAAATTGCTAAGTACCGCGCCGTGTCGGTTAGACGGTTCGCGGTAAGAGTAAACTTTTTTCCTATCGTTCCTAGATGATTTTAAACGTTATATTCGTGGTAAACTGTGCATACGAAACCATGTGTCGTGACGCCAGTTCTCTCGGACGCGTATTTACCGAGTTATAAGCGAGTTAACTTCCGGCGAGTCGCTTAGGTATCGCTGGAACGATAAAATTGCTAAGTACCGCGCCGTGTCGGTTAGCCTATTCGCGGTAAGAGTAAACTTTTTTCCTATCGTTCCTAGATGATTTTAAACGTTATATTCGTGGTAAACTGTGCATACGAAACCATGTGTCGTGACGCCAGTTCTCTCGGACGCGTATTTACCGAGTTATAAGCGAGTTAACTTCCGGCGAGTCGCTTAGGTATCGCTGGAACGATAAAATTGCTAAGTACCGCGCCGTGTCGGTTAGCCGGTTCGCGGTAAGAGTAAACTTTTTTCCTATCGTTCCTAGATGATTTTAAACGTTATATTCGTGGTAAACTGTGCATACGAAACCGTGTGTCGTGACGCCAGTTCTCTCGGACGCGTATTTACCGAGTTATAAGCGAGTTAACTTCCGGCGAGTCGCTTAGGTATCGCTGGAACGATAAAATTGCTAAGTACCGCGCCGTGTCGGTTAGCCGGTTCGCGGTAAGAGTAAACTTTTTTCCTATCGTTCCTAGATGATTTTAAACGTTATATTCGTGGTAAACTGTGCATACGAAACCATGTGTCGTGACGCCAGTTCTCTCGGACGCGTATTTACCGAGTTATAAGCGAGTTAACTTCCGGCGAGTCGCTTAGGTATCGCTGGAACGATAAAATTGCTAAGTACCGCGCCGTGTCGGTTAGCCGGTTCGCGGTAAGAGTACACTTTATTCCTATCGTTCCTAGATGATTTTAAACGTTATATTCGTGGTAAACTGTGCATACGAAACCGTGTGTCGTGACGCCAGTTCTCTCGGACGCGTATTTACCGAGTTATAAGCGAGTTACCTTCCGGCGAGTCACTTAGGTATCGTTGGAACGATAGATTGCTAAGTACCGCGCCGTGTCGGTTAGCCGGTTCGCGGTAAGAGTAAACTTTTTTCCTATCGTTCCTAGATGATTTTAAACGTTATATTCGTGGTAAACTGTGTATACGAAACCATGTGTCGTGACGCCAGTTCTCTCGGACGCGTATTTACCGAGTTATAAGCCAGTTAACTTCCGGCGAGTCGCTTAGGTATCGCTGGAACGATAAAATTGCTAAGTACCGCGCCGTGTCGGTTAGCCGGTTCGCGGTAAGAGTAAACTTTTTTCCTATCGTTCCTAGATGATTTTAAACGTTATATTCGTGGTAAACTGTGCATACGAAACCATGTGTCGTGACGCCAGTTCTCTTGGACGCGTATTTACCGAGTTATAAGCCAGTTAACTTCCGGCGAGTCGCTTAGGTATCGCTGGAACGATAAAATTGCTAAGTACCGCGCCGTGTCGGTTAGCCGGTTCGCGGTAAGAGTAAACTTTTTTCCTATCGTTCCTAGATGATTTTAAACGTTATATTCGTGGTAAACTGTGCATACGAAACCGTGTGTCGTGACGCCAGTTCTCTCGGACGCGTATTTACCGAGTTATAAGCGAGTTAACTTCCGGCGAGTCGCTTAGGTATCGCTGGAACGATAAAATTGCTAAGTACCGCGCCGTGTCGGTTAGCCGTTTCGCGGTAAGAGTAAACTTTTTTCCTATCGTTCCTAGATGATTTTAAACGTTATATTCGTGGTAAACTGTGCATACGAAATCGTGTGTCGTGACGCCAGTTCTCTCGGACGCGTATTTACCGAGTTATAAGCGAGTTAACTTCCGGCGAGTCGCTTAGGTATCGTTGGAACGATAGATTGCTAAGTACCGCGCCGTGTCGGTTAGCCGGTTCGCGGTAAGAGTAAACTTTTTTCCTATCGTTCCTAGATGATTTTAAACGTTATATTCGTGGTAAACTGTGCATACGAAACCATGTGTCGTGACGCCAGTTCTCTCGGACGCGTATTTACCGAGTTATAAGCGAGTTAACTTCCGGCGAGTCGCTTAGGTATCGCTGGAACGATAAAATTGCTAAGTACCGCGCCGTGTCGGTTAGCCGGTTCGCGGTAAGAGTAAACTTTTTTCCTATCGTTCCTAGATGATTTTAAACGTTATATTCGTGGTAAACTGTGCATACGAAACCGTGTGTCGTGACGCCAGTTCTCTCGGACGCGTATTTACCGAGTTATAAGCGAGTTAACTTCCGGCGAGTCGCGTAGGTATCGCTGGAACGATAAAATTGCTAAGTACCGCGCCGTGTCGGTTAGCCGGTTCGCGGTAAGAGTACACTTTTTTCCTATCGTTCCTAGATGATTTTAAACGTTATATTCGTGGTAAACTGTGCATACGAAACCGTGTGTCGTGACGCCAGTTCTCTCGGACGCGTATTTACCAAGTTATAAGCGAGTTAACTTCCGGCGAGTCACTTAGGTATCGTTGGAACGATAGATTCCTAAGTACCGCGCCGTGTCGGTTAGCCGGTTCGCGGTAAGAGTAAACTTTTTTCCTATCGTTCCTAGATGATTTTAAACGTTATATTCGTGGTAAACTGTACATACGAAACCATGTGTCGTGACGCCAGTTCTCTCGGACGCGTATTTACCGAGTTATAAGCGAGTTAACTTCCGGCGAGTCGCTTAGGTATCGCTGGAACGATAAAATTGCTAAGTACCGCGCCGTGTCGGTTAGCCGGTTCGCGGTAAGAGTAAACTTTTTTCCTATCGTTCCTAGATGATTTTAAACGTTATATTCGTGGTAAACTGTGCATACGAAACCATGTGTCGTGACGCCAGTTCTCTCGGACGCGTATTTACCGAGTTATAAGCGAGTTAACTTCCGGCGAGTCGCTTAGGTATCGCTGGAACGATAAAATTGCTAAGTACCGCGCCGTGTCGGTTAGCCGGTTCGCGGTAAGAGTAAACTTTTTTCCTATCGTTCCTAGATGATTTTAAACGTTATATTCGTGGTAAACTGTGCATACGAAACCGTGTGTCGTGACGCCAGTTCTCTCGGACGCGTATTTACCGAGTTATAAGCGAGTTAACTTCCGGCGAGTCACTTAGGTATCGTTGGAACGATAGATTGCTAAGTACCGCGCCGTGTCGGTTAGCCTATTCGCGGTAAGAGTAAACTTTTTTCCTATCGTTCCTAGATGATTTTAAACGTTATATTCGTGGTAAACTGTGCATACGAAACCGTGTGTCGTGACGCCAGTTCTCTCGGACGCGTATTTACCGAGTTATAAGCGAGTTACCTTCCGGCGAGTCACTTAGGTATCGTTGGAACGATAGATTGCTAAGTACCGCGCCGTGTCGGTTAGCCGGTTCGCGGTAAGAGTAAACTTTTTTCCTATCGTTCCTAGATGATTTTAAACGTTATATTCGTGGTAAACTGTGTATACGAAACCATGTGTCGTGACGCCAGTTCTCTCGGACGCGTATTTACCGAGTTATAAGCGAGTTAACTTCCGGCGAGTCGCTTAGGTATCGCTGGAACGATAAAATTGCTAAGTACCGCGCCGTGTCGGTTAGCCGGTTCGCGGTAAGAGTAAACTTTTTTCCTATCGTTCCTAGATGATTTTAAACGTTATATTCGTGGTAAACTGTGCATACGAAACCGTGTGTCGTGACGCCAGTTCTCTCGGACGCGTATTTACCGAGTTATAAGCCAGTTAACTTCCGGCGAGTCGCTTAGGTATCGCTGGAACGATAAAATTGCTAAGTACCGCGCCGTGTCGGTTAGCCGGTTCGCGGTAAGAGTAAACTTTTTTCCTATCGTTCCTAGATGATTTTAAACGTTATATTCGTGGTAAACTGTGCATACGAAACCGTGTGTCGTGACGCCAGTTCTCTCGGACGCGTATTTACCGAGTTATAAGCGAGTTAACTTCCGGCGAGTCGCTTAGGTATCGCTGGAACGATAAAATTGCTAAGTACCGCGCCGTGTCGGTTAGCCGGTTCGCGGTAAGAGTAAACTTTTTTCCTATCGTTCCTAGATGATTTTAAACGTTATATTCGTGGTAAACTGTGCATACGAAATCGTGTGTCGTGACGCCAGTTCTCTCGGACGCGTATTTACCGAGTTATAAGCGAGTTAACTTCCGGCGAGTCGCTTAGGTATCGTTGGAACGATAGATTGCTAAGTACCGCGCCGTGTCGGTTAGCCGGTTCGCGGTAAGAGTAAACTTTTTTCCTATCGTTCCTAGATGATTTTAAACGTTATATTCGTGGTAAACTGTGCATACGAAACCATGTGTCGTGACGCCAGTTCTCTCGGACGCGTATTTACCGAGTTATAAGCGAGTTAACTTCCGGCGAGTCGCTTAGGTATCGCTGGAACGATAAAATTGCTAAGTACCGCGCCGTGTCGGTTAGCCGGTTCCTGGTAAGAGTAAACTTTTTTCCTATCGTTCCTAGATGATTTTAAACGTTATATTCGTGGTAAACTGTGCATACGAAACCATGTGTCGTGACGCCAGTTCTCTCGGACGCGTATTTACCGAGTTATAAGCGAGTTAACTTCCGGCGAGTCGCTTAGGTATCGCTGAAACGATAAAATTGCTAAGTACCGCGCCGTGTCGGTTAGCCGGTTCGCGGTAAGAGTAAACTTTTTTCCTATCGTTCCTAGATGATTTTAAACGTTATATTCGTGGTAAACTGTGCATACGAAACCATGTGTCGTGACGCCAGTTCTCTCGGACGCGTATTTACCGAGTTATAAGCGAGTTAACTTCCGGCGAGTCGCTTAGGTATCGCTGGAACGATAAAATTGCTAAGTACCGCGCCGTGTCGGTTAGCCGGTTCGCGGTAAGAGTAAACTTTTTTCCTATCGTTCCTAGATGATTTTAAACGTTATATTCGTGGTAAACTGTGCATACGAAACCGTGTGTCGTGACGCCAGTTCTCTCGGACGCGTATTTACCGAGTTATAAGCGAGTTAACTTCCGGCGAGTCGCTTAGGTATCGCTGGAACGATAAAATTGCTAAGTACCGCGCCGTGTCGGTTAGCCGGTTCGCGGTAAGAGTACACTTTATTCCTATCGTTCCTAGATGATTTTAAACGTTATATTCGTGGTAAACTGTGCATACGAAACCGTGTGTCGTGACGCCAGTTCTCTCGGACGCGTATTTACCGAGTTATAAGCGAGTTAACTTCCGGCGAGTCACTTAGGTATCGTTGGAACGATAGATTGCTAAGTACCGCGCCGTGTCGGTTAGCCGGTTCGCGGTAAGAGTAAACTTTTTTCCTATCGTTCCTAGATGATTTTAAACGTTATATTCGTGGTAAACTGTGCATACGAAACCATGTGTCGTGACGCCAGTTCTCTCGGACGCGTATTTACCGAGTTATAAGCGAGTTAACTTCCGGCGAGTCGCTTAGGTATCGCTGGAACGATAAAATTGCTAAGTACCGCGCCGTGTCGGTTAGCCGGTTCGCGGTAAGAGTAAACTTTTTTCCTATCGTTCCTAGATGATTTTAAACGTTATATTCGTGGTAAACTGTGCATACGAAACCGTGTGTCGTGACGCCAGTTCTCTCGGACGCGTATTTACCGAGTTATAAGCGAGTTACCTTCCGGCGAGTCACTTAGGTATCGTTGGAACGATAGATTGCTAAGTACCGCGCCGTGTCGGTTAGCCGGTTCGCGGTAAGAGTAAACTTTTTTCCTATCGTTCCTAGATGATTTTAAACGTTATATTCGTGGTAAACTGTGTATACGAAACCATGTGTCGTGACGCCAGTTCTCTCGGACGCGTATTTACCGAGTTATAAGCCAGTTAACTTCCGGCGAGTCGCTTAGGTATCGCTGGAACGATAAAATTGCTAAGTACCGCGCCGTGTCGGTTAGCCGGTTCGCGGTAAGAGTAAACTTTTTTCCTATCGTTCCTAGATGATTTTAAACGTTATATTCGTGGTAAACTGTGCATACGAAACCATGTGTCGTGACGCCAGTTCTCTCGGACGCGTATTTACCGAGTTATAAGCCAGTTAACTTCCGGCGAGTCGCTTAGGTATCGCTGGAACGATAAAATTGCTAAGTACCGCGCCGTGTCGGTTAGCCGGTTCGCGGTAAGAGTAAACTTTTTTCCTATCGTTCCTAGATGATTTTAAACGTTATATTCGTGGTAAACTGTGCATACGAAACCGTGTGTCGTGACGCCAGTTCTCTCGGACGCGTATTTACCGAGTTATAAGCGAGTTAACTTCCGGCGAGTCGCTTAGGTATCGCTGGAACGATAAAATTGCTAAGTACCGCGCCGTGTCGGTTAGCCGGTTCGCGGTAAGAGTAAACTTTTTTCCTATCGTTCCTAGATGATTTTAAACGTTATATTCGTGGTAAACTGTGCATACGAAACCGTGTGTCGTGACGCCAGTTCTCTCGGACGCGTATTTACCGAGTTATAAGCGAGTTAACTTCCGGCGAGTCGCTTAGGTATCGCTGGAACGATAAAATTGCTAAGTACCGCGCCGTGTCGGTTAGCCTATTCGCGGTAAGAGTAAACTTTTTTCCTATCGTTCCTAGATGATTTTAAACGTTATATTCGTGGTAAACTGTGCATACGAAACCATGTGTCGTGACGCCAGTTCTCTCGGACGCGTATTTACCGAGTTATAAGCGAGTTAACTTCCGGCGAGTCGCTTAGGTATCGCTGGAACGATAAAATTGCTAAGTACCGCGCCGTGTCGGTTAGCCGGTTCGCGGTAAGAGTAAACTTTTTTCCTATCGTTCCTAGATGATTTTAAACGTTATATTCGTGGTAAACTGTGCATACGAAACCGTGTGTCGTGACGCCAGTTCTCTCGGACGCGTATTTACCGAGTTATAAGCGAGTTAACTTCCGGCGAGTCGCTTAGGTATCGCTGGAACGATAAAATTGCTAAGTACCGCGCCGTGTCGGTTAGCCGGTTCGCGGTAAGAGTACACTTTTTTCCTATCGTTCCTAGATGATTTTAAACGTTATATTCGTGGTAAACTGTGCATACGAAACCGTGTGTCGTGACGCCAGTTCTCTCGGACGCGTATTTACCGAGTTATAAGCGAGTTAACTTCCGGCGAGTCGCTTAGGTATCGCTGGAACGATAAAATTGCTAAGTACCGCGCCGTGTCGGTTAGCCGGTTCGCGGTAAGAGTACACTTTTTTCCTATCGTTCCTAGATGATTTTAAACGTTATATTCGTGGTAAACTGTGCATACGAAACCACGTGTCGTGACGCCAGTTCTCTCGGACGCGTATTTACCGAGTTATAAGCGAGTTAACTTCCGGCGAGTCGCTTAGGTATCGCTGGAACGATAAAATTGCTAAGTACCGCGCCGTGTCGGTTAGCCGGTTCGCGGTAAGAGTAAACTTTTTTCCTATCGTTCCTAGATGATTTTAAACGTTATATTCGTGGTAAACTGTGCATACGAAACCATGTGTCGTGACGCCAGTTCTCTCGGACGCGTATTTACCGAGTTATAAGCGAGTTAACTTCCGGCGAGTCGCTTAGGTATCGCTGGAACGATAAAATTGCTAAGTACCGCGCCGTGTCGGTTAGCCGGTTCGCGGTAAGAGTAAACTTTTTTCCTATCGTTCCTAGATGATTTTAAACGTTATATTCGTGGTAAACTGTGCATACGAAACCATGTGTCGTGACGCCAGTTCTCTCGGACGCGTATTTACCGAGTTATAAGCGAGTTAACTTCCGGCGAGTCGCTTAGGTATCGCTGGAACGATAAAATTGCTAAGTACCGCGCCGTGTCGGTTAGCCGGTTCGCGGTAAGAGTAAACTTTTTTCCTATCGTTCCTAGATGATTTTAAACGTTATATTCGTGGTAAACTGTGCATACGAAACCATGTGTCGTGACGCCAGTTCTCTCGGACGCGTATTTACCGAGTTATAAGCGAGTTAACTTCCGGCGAGTCACTTAGGTATCGCTGGAACGATAAAATTGCTAAGTACCGCGCCGTGTCGGTTAGCCGGTTCGCGGTAAGAGTAAACTTTTTTCCTATCGTTCCTAGATGATTTTAAACGTTATATTCGTGGTAAACTGTGCATACGAAACCATGTGTCGTGACGCCAGTTCTCTCGGACGCGTATTTACCGAGTTATAAGCGAGTTAACTTCCGGCGAGTCGCTTAGGTATCGCTGGAACGATAAAATTGCTAAGTACCGCGCCGTGTCGGTTAGCCGGTTCGCGGTAAGAGTAAACTTTTTTCCTATCGTTCCTAGATGATTTTAAACGTTATATTCGTGGTAAACTGTGCATACGAAACCATGTGTCGTGACGCCAGTTCTCTCGGACGCGTATTTACCGAGTTATAAGCGAGTTAACTTCCGGCGAGTCGCTTAGGTATTGCTGGAACGATAAAATTGCTAAGTACCGCGCCGTGTCGGTTAGCCGGTTCGCGGTAAGAGTAAACTTTTTTCCTATCGTTCCTAGATGATTTTAAACGTTATATTCGTGGTAAACTGTGCATACGAAACCGTGTGTCGTGACGCCAGTTCTCTCGGACGCGTATTTACCGAGTTATAAGCGAGTTAACTTCCGGCGAGTCACTTAGGTATCGTTGGAACGATAGATTGCTAAGTACCGCGCCGTGTCGGTTAGCCGGTTCGCGGTAAGAGTAAACTTTTTTCCTATCGTTCCTAGATGATTTTAAACGTTATATTCGTGGTAAACTGTGCATACGAAACCATGTGTCGTGACGCCAGTTCTCTCGGACGCGTATTTACCGAGTTATAAGCGAGTTAACTTCCGGCGAGTCGCTTAGGTATCGCTAGAACGATAAAATTGCTAAGTACCGCGCCGTGTCGGTTAGCCGGTTCGCGGTAAGAGTAAACTTTTTTCCTATCGTTCCTAGATGATTTTAAACGTTATATTCGTGGTAAACTGTGCATACGAAACCATGTGTCGTGACGCCAGTTCTCTCGGACGCGTATTTACCGAGTTATAAGCGAGTTAACTTCCGGCGAGTCGCTTAGGTATCGCTGGAACGATAAAATTGCTAAGTACCGCGCCGTGTCGGTTAGCCGGTTCGCGGTAAGAGTAAACTTTTTTCCTATCGTTCCTAGATGATTTTAAACGTTATATTCGTGGTAAACTGTGCATACGAAACCGTGTGTCGTGACGCCAGTTCTCTCGGACGCGTATTTACCGAGTTATAAGCGAGTTAACTTCCGGCGAGTCGCTTAGGTATCGCTGCAACGATAAAATTGCTAAGTACCGCGCCGTGTCGGTTAGACGGTTCGCGGTAAGAGTAAACTTTTTTCCTATCGTTCCTAGATGATTTTAAACGTTATATTCGTGGTAAACTGTGCATACGAAACCGTGTGTCGTGACGCCAGTTCTCTCGGACGCGTATTTACCGAGTTATAAGCGAGTTAACTTCCGGCGAGTCACTTAGGTATCGTTGGAACGATAGATTGCTAAGTACCGCGCCGTGTCGGTTAGCCGGTTCGCGGTAAGAGTAAACTTTTTTCCTATCGTTCCTAGATTATTTTAAACGTTATATTCGTGGTAAACTGTGCATACGAAACCGTGTGTCGTGACGCCAGTTCTCTCGGACGCGTATTTACCGAGTTATAAGCGAGTTAACTTCCGGCGAGTCGCTTAGGTATCGCTGGAACGATAAAATTGCTAAGTACCGCGCCGTGTCGGTTAGCCGGTTCGCGGTAAGAGTAAACTTTTTTCCTATCGTTCCTAGATGATTTTAAACGTTATATTCGTGGTAAACTGTGCATACGAAACCGTGTGTCGTGACGCCAGTTCTCTCGGACGCGTATTTACCGAGTTATAAGCGAGTTAACTTCCGGCGAGTCACTTAGGTATCGTTGGAACGATAGATTGCTAAGTACCGCGCCGTGTCGGTTAGCCGGTTCGCGGTAAGAGTAAACTTTTTTCCTATCGTTCCTAGATGATTTTAAACGTTATATTCGTGGTAAACTGTGCATACGAAACCATGTGTCGTGACGCCAGTTCTCTCGGACGCGTATTTACCGAGTTATAAGCGAGTTAACTTCCGGCGAGTCGCTTAGGTATCGCTGGAACGATAAAATTGCTAAGTACCGCGCCGTGTCGGTTAGCCGGTTCGCGGTAAGAGTAAACTTTTTTCCTATCGTTCCTAGATGATTTTAAACGTTATATTCGTGGTAAACTGTGCATACGAAACCGTGTGTCGTGACGCCAGTTCTCTCGGACGCGTATTTACCGAGTTATAAGCGAGTTAACTTCCGGCGAGTCGCTTAGGTATCGCTGGAACGATAAAATTGCTAAGTACCGCGCCGTGTCGGTTAGCCGGTTCGCGGTAAGAGTACACTTTTTTCCTATCGTTCCTAGATGATTTTAAACGTTATATTCGTGGTAAACTGTGCATACGAAACCGTGTGTCGTGACGCCAGTTCTCTCGGACGCGTATTTACCGAGTTATAAGCGAGTTAACTTCCGGCGAGTCACTTAGGTATCGTTGGAACGATAGATTGCTAAGTACCGCGCCGTGTCGGTTAGCCGGTTCGCGGTAAGAGTAAACTTTTTTCCTATCGTTCCTAGATGATTTTAAACGTTATATTCGTGGTAAACTGTGCATACGAAACCATGTGTCGTGACGCCAGTTCTCTCGGACGCGTATTTACCGAGTTATAAGCGAGTTAACTTCCGGCGAGTCGCTTAGGTATCGCTAGAACGATAAAATTGCTAAGTACCGCGCCGTGTCGGTTAGCCGGTTCGCGGTAAGAGTAAACTTTTTTCCTATCGTTCCTAGATGATTTTAAACGTTATATTCGTGGTAAACTGTGCATACGAAACCATGTGTCGTGACGCCAGTTCTCTCGGACGCGTATTTACCGAGTTATAAGCGAGTTAACTTCCGGCGAGTCGCTTAGGTATCGCTGGAACGATAAAATTGCTAAGTACCGCGCCGTGTCGGTTAGCCGGTTCGCGGTAAGAGTAAACTTTTTTCCTATCGTTCCTAGATGATTTTAAACGTTATATTCGTGGTAAACTGTGCATACGAAACCATGTGTCGTGACGCCAGTTCTCTCGGACGCGTATTTACCGAGTTATAAGCGAGTTAACTTCCGGCGAGTCGCTTAGGTATCGCTGCAACGATAAAATTGCTAAGTACCGCGCCGTGTCGGTTAGCCGGTTCGCGGTAAGAGTAAACTTTTTTCCTATCGTTCCTAGATGATTTTAAACGTTATATTCGTGGTAAACTGTGCATACGAAACCGTGTGTCGTGACGCCAGTTCTCTCGGACGCGTATTTACCGAGTTATAAGCGAGTTAACTTCCGGCGAGTCACTTAGGTATCGTTGGAACGATAGATTGCTAAGTACCGCGCCGTGTCGGTTAGCCGGTTCGCGGTAAGAGTAAACTTTTTTCCTATCGTTCCTAGATTATTTTAAACGTTATATTCGTGGTAAACTGTGCATACGAAACCGTGTGTCGTGACGCCAGTTCTCTCGGACGCGTATTTACCGAGTTATAAGCGAGTTAACTTCCGGCGAGTCGCTTAGGTATCGCTGGAACGATAAAATTGCTAAGTACCGCGCCGTGTCGGTTAGCCGGTTCGCGGTAAGAGTAAACTTTTTTCCTATCGTTCCTAGATGATTTTAAACGTTATATTCGTGGTAAACTGTGCATACGAAACCGTGTGTCGTGACGCCAGTTCTCTCGGACGCGTATTTACCGAGTTATAAGCGAGTTAACTTCCGGCGAGTCACTTAGGTATCGTTGGAACGATAGATTGCTAAGTACCGCGCCGTGTCGGTTAGCCGGTTCGCGGTAAGAGTAAACTTTTTTCCTATCGTTCCTAGATGATTTTAAACGTTATATTCGTGGTAAACTGTGCATACGAAACCATGTGTCGTGACGCCAGTTCTCTCGGACGCGTATTTACCGAGTTATAAGCGAGTTAACTTCCGGCGAGTCGCTTAGGTATCGCTGGAACGATAAAATTGCTAAGTACCGCGCCGTGTCGGTTAGCCGGTTCGCGGTAAGAGTAAACTTTTTTCCTATCGTTCCTAGATGATTTTAAACGTTATATTCGTGGTAAACTGTGCATACGAAACCATGTGTCGTGACGCCAGTTCTCTCGGACGCGTATTTACCGAGTTATAAGCGAGTTAACTTCCGGCGAGTCGCTTAGGTATCGCTGGAACGATAAAATTGCTAAGTACCGCGCCGTGTCGGTTAGCCGGTTCGCGGTAAGAGTAAACTTTTTTCCTATCGTTCCTAGATGATTTTAAACGTTATATTCGTGGTAAACTGTGCATACGAAACCATGTGTCGTGACGCCAGTTCTCTCGGACGCGTATTTACCGAGTTATAAGCGAGTTAACTTCCGGCGAGTCGCTTAGGTATCGCTGCAACGATAAAATTGCTAAGTACCGCGCCGTGTCGGTTAGCCGGTTCGCGGTAAGAGTAAACTTTTTTCCTATCGTTCCTAGATGATTTTAAACGTTATATTCGTGGTAAACTGTGCATACGAAACCGTGTGTCGTGACGCCAGTTCTCTCGGACGCGTATTTACCGAGTTATAAGCGAGTTAACTTCCGGCGAGTCACTTAGGTATCGTTGGAACGATAGATTGCTAAGTACCGCGCCGTGTCGGTGAGCCGGTTCGCGGTAAGAGTAAACTTTTTTCCTATCGTTCCTAGATGATTTTAAACGTTATATTCGTGGTAAACTGTGCATACGAAACCATGTGTCGTGACGCCAGTTCTCTCGGACGCGTACTTACCGAGTTATAAGCGAGTTAACTTCCGGCGAGTCGCTTAGGTATCGCTGGAACGATAAAATTGCTAAGTACCGCGCCGTGTCGGTTAGCCGGTTCGCGGTAAGAGTAAACTTTTTTCCTATCGTTCCTAGATGATTTTAAACGTTATATTCGTGGTAAACTGTGCATACGAAACCATGTGTCGTGACGCCAGTTCTCTCGGACGCGTATTTACCGAGTTATAAGCGAGTTAACTTCCGGCGAGTCGCTTAGGTATCGCTGGAACGATAAAATTGCTAAGTACCGCGCCGTGTCGGTTAGCCGGTTCGCGGTAAGAGTAAACTTTTTTCCCATCGTTCCTAGATGATTTTAAACGTTATATTCGTGGTAAACTGTGCATACGAAACCGTGTGTCGTGACGCCAGTTCTCTCGGACGCGTATTTACCGAGTTATAAGCGAGTTAACTTCCGGCGAGTCGCTTAGGTATCGCTGGAACGATAAAATTGCTAAGTACCGCGCCGTGTCGGTTAGACGGTTCGCGGTAAGAGTAAACTTTTTTCCTATCGTTCCTAGATGATTTTAAACGTTATATTCGTGGTAAACTGTGCATACGAAACCGTGTGTCGTGACGCCAGTTCTCTCGGACGCGTATTTACCGAGTTATAAGCGAGTTAACTTCCGGCGAGTCGCTTAGGTATCGCTGGAACGATAAAATTGCTAAGTACCGCGCCGTGTCGGTTAGCCGGTTCGCGGTAAGAGTACACTTTTTTCCTATCGTTCCTAGATGATTTTAAACGTTATATTCGTGGTAAACTGTGCATACGAAACCGTGTGTCGTGACGCCAGTTCTCTCGGACGCGTATTTACCGAGTTATAAGCGAGTTAACTTCCGGCGAGTCACTTAGGTATCGTTGGAACGATAGATTGCTAAGTACCGCGCCGTGTCGGTTAGCCGGTTCGCGGTAAGAGTAAACTTTTTTCCTATCGTTCCTAGATGATTTTAAACGTTATATTCGTGGTAAACTGTGCATACGAAACCGTGTGTCGTGACGCCAGTTCTCTCGGACGCGTATTTACCGAGTTATAAGCGAGTTAACTTCCGGCGAGTCACTTAGGTATCGTTGGAACGATAGATTGCTAAGTACCGCGCCGTGTCGGTTAGCCGGTTCGCGGTAAGAGTAAACTTTTTTCCTATCGTTCCTAGATGATTTTAAACGTTATATTCGTGGTAAACTGTGCATACGAAACCATGTGTCGTGACGCCAGTTCTCTCGGACGCGTATTTACCGAGTTATAAGCGAGTTAACTTCCGGCGAGTCGCTTAGGTATCGCTGGAACGATAAAATTGCTAAGTACCGCGCCGTGTCGGTTAGCCGGTTCGCGGTAAGAGTAAACTTTTTTCCTATCGTTCCTAGATGATTTTAAACGTTATATTCGTGGTAAACTGTGCATACGAAACCGTGTGTCGTGACGCCAGTTCTCTCGGACGCGTATTTACCGAGTTATAAGCGAGTTAACTTCCGGCGAGTCACTTAGGTATCGTTGGAACGATAGATTGCTAAGTACCGCGCCGTGTCGGTTAGCCGGTTCGCGGTAAGAGTAAACTTTTTTCCTATCGTTCCTAGATGATTTTAAACGTTATATTCGTGGTAAACTGTGCATACGAAACCATGTGTCGTGACGCCAGTTCTCTCGGACGCGTATTTACCGAGTTATAAGCGAGTTAACTTCCGGCGAGTCGCTTAGGTATCGCTGGAACGATAAAATTGCTAAGTACCGCGCCGTGTCGGTTAGCCGGTTCGCGGTAAGAGTAAACTTTTTTCCTATCGTTCCTAGATGATTTTAAACGTTATATTCGTGGTAAACTGTGCATACGAAACCATGTGTCGTGACGCCAGTTCTCTCGGACGCGTATTTACCGAGTTATAAGCGAGTTAACTTCCGGCGAGTCGCTTAGGTATCGCTGGAACGATAAAATTGCTAAGTACCGCGCCGTGTCGGTTAGCCGGTTCGCGGTAAGAGTAAACTTTTTTCCCATCGTTCCTAGATGATTTTAAACGTTATATTCGTGGTAAACTGTGCATACGAAACCGTGTGTCGTGACGCCAGTTCTCTCGGACGCGTATTTACCGAGTTATAAGCGAGTTAACTTCCGGCGAGTCGCTTAGGTATCGCTGGAACGATAAAATTGCTAAGTACCGCGCCGTGTCGGTTAGCCGGTTCGCGGTAAGAGTAAACTTTTTTCCTATCGTTCCTAGATGATTTTAAACGTTATATTCGTGGTAAACTGTGCATACGAAACCGTGTGTCGTGACGCCAGTTCTCTCGGACGCGTATTTACCGAGTTATAAGCGAGTTAACTTCCGGCGAGTCACTTAGGTATCGCTGGAACGATAGATTGCTAAGTACCGCGCCGTGTCGGTTAGCCGGTTCGCGGTAAGAGTAAACTTTTTTCCTATCGTTCCTAGATGATTTTAAACGTTATATTCGTGGTAAACTGTGCATACGAAACCGTGTGTCGTGACGCCAGTTCTCTCGGACGCGTATTTACCGAGTTATAAGCGAGTTAACTTCCGGCGAGTCGCTTAGGTATCGCTGGAACGATAAAATTGCTAAGTACCGCGCCGTGTCGGTTAGACGGTTCGCGGTAAGAGTAAACTTTTTTCCTATCGTTCCTAGATGATTTTAAACGTTATATTCGTGGTAAACTGTGCATACGAAACCGTGTGTCGTGACGCCAGTTCTCTCGGACGCGTATTTACCGAGTTATAAGCGAGTTAACTTCCGGCGAGTCGCTTAGGTATCGCTGGAACGATAAAATTGCTAAGTACCGCGCCGTGTCGGTTAGCCGGTTCGCGGTAAGAGTACACTTTTTTCCTATCGTTCCTAGATGATTTTAAACGTTATATTCGTGGTAAACTGTGCATACGAAACCGTGTGTCGTGACGCCAGTTCTCTCGGACGCGTATTTACCGAGTTATAAGCGAGTTAACTTCCGGCGAGTCACTTAGGTATCGTTGGAACGATAGATTGCTAAGTACCGCGCCGTGTCGGTTAGCCGGTTCGCGGTAAGAGTAAACTTTTTTCCTATCGTTCCTAGATGATTTTAAACGTTATATTCGTGGTAAACTGTGCATACGAAACCGTGTGTCGTGACGCCAGTTCTCTCGGACGCGTATTTACCGAGTTATAAGCGAGTTAACTTCCGGCGAGTCGCTTAGGTATCGCTGGAACGATAAAATTGCTAAGTACCGCGCCGTGTCGGTTAGACGGTTCGCGGTAAGAGTAAACTTTTTTCCTATCGTTCCTAGATGATTTTAAACGTTATATTCGTGGTAAACTGTGCATACGAAACCGTGTGTCGTGACGCCAGTTCTCTCGGACGCGTATTTACCGAGTTATAAGCGAGTTAACTTCCGGCGAGTCGCTTAGGTATCGCTGGAACGATAAAATTGCTAAGTACCGCGCCGTGTCGGTTAGCCGGTTCGCGGTAAGAGTACACTTTTTTCCTATCGTTCCTAGATGATTTTAAACGTTATATTCGTGGTAAACTGTGCATACGAAACCGTGTGTCGTGACGCCAGTTCTCTCGGACGCGTATTTACCGAGTTATAAGCGAGTTAACTTCCGGCGAGTCACTTAGGTATCGTTGGAACGATAGATTGCTAAGTACCGCGCCGTGTCGGTTAGCCGGTTCGCGGTAAGAGTAAACTTTTTTCCTATCGTTCCTAGATGATTTTAAACGTTATATTCGTGGTAAACTGTGCATACGAAACCGTGTGTCGTGACGCCAGTTCTCTCGGACGCGTATTTACCGAGTTATAAGCGAGTTAACTTCCGGCGAGTCGCTTAGGTATCGCTGGAACGATAAAATTGCTAAGTACCGCGCCGTGTCGGTTAGCCGGTTCGCGGTAAGAGTAAACTTTTTTCCTATCGTTCCTAGATGATTTTAAACGTTATATTCGTGGTAAACTGTGCATACGAAACCGTGTGTCGTGACGCCAGTTCTCTCGGACGCGTATTTACCGAGTTATAAGCGAGTTAACTTCCGGCGAGTCGCTTAGGTATCGCTGGAACGATAAAATTGCTAAGTACCGCGCCGTGTCGGTTAGCCGGTTCGCGGTAAGAGTACACTTTTTTCCTATCGTTCCTAGATGATTTTAAACGTTATATTCGTGGTAAACTGTGCATACGAAACCGTGTGTCGTGACGCCAGTTCTCTCGGACGCGTATTTACCGAGTTATAAGCGAGTTAACTTCCGGCGAGTCACTTAGGTATCGTTGGAACGATAGATTGCTAAGTACCGCGCCGTGTCGGTTAGCCGGTTCGCGGTAAGAGTAAACTTTTTTCCTATCGTTCCTAGATGATTTTAAACGTTATATTCGTGGTAAACTGTGCATACGAAACCGTGTGTCGTGACGCCAGTTCTCTCGGACGCGTATTTACCGAGTTATAAGCGAGTTAACTTCCGGCGAGTCGCTTAGGTATCGCTGGAACGATAAAATTGCTAAGTACCGCGCCGTGTCGGTTAGCCGGTTCGCGGTAAGAGTACACTTTTTTCCTATCGTTCCTAGATGATTTTAAACGTTATATTCGTGGTAAACTGTGCATACGAAACCGTGTGTCGTGACGCCAGTTCTCTCGGACGCGTATTTACCGAGTTATAAACGAGTTAACTTCCGGCGAGTCACTTAGGTATCGTTGGAACGATAGATTGCTAAGTACCGCGCCGTGTCGGTTAGCCGGTTCGCGGTAAGAGTAAACTTTTTTCCTATCGTTCCTAGATGATTTTAAACGTTATATTCGTGGTAAACTGTGCATACGAAACCGTGTGTCGTGACGCCAGTTCTCTCGGACGCGTATTTACCGAGTTATAAGCGAGTTGACTTCCGGCGAGTCGCTTAGGTATCGCTGGAACGATAAAATTGCTAAGTACCGCGCCGTGTCGGTTAGACGGTTCGCGGTAAGAGTAAACTTTTTTCCTATCGTTCCTAGATGATTTTAAACGTTATATTCGTGGTAAACTGTGCATACGAAACCATGTGTCGTGACGCCAGTTCTCTCGGACGCGTATTTACCGAGTTATAAGCGAGTTAACTTCCGGCGAGTCGCTTAGGTATCGCTGGAACGATAAAATTGCTAAGTACCGCGCCGTGTCGGTTAGCCGGTTCGCGGTAAGAGTAAACTTTTTTCCCATCGTTCCTAGATGATTTTAAACGTTATATTCGTGGTAAACTGTGCATACGAAACCGTGTGTCGTGACGCCAGTTCTCTCGGACGCGTATTTACCGAGTTATAAGCGAGTTAACTTCCGGCGAGTCGCTTAGGTATCGCTGGAACGATAAAATTGCTAAGTACCGCGCCGTGTCGGTTAGACGGTTCGCGGTAAGAGTAAACTTTTTTCCTATCGTTCCTAGATGATTTTAAACGTTATATTCGTGGTAAACTGTGCATACGAAACCGTGTGTCGTGACGCCAGTTCTCTCGGACGCGTATTTACCGAGTTATAAGCGAGTTAACTTCCGGCGAGTCGCTTAGGTATCGCTGGAACGATAAAATTGCTCAGTACCGCGCCGTGTCGGTTAGCCGGTTCGCGGTAAGAGTACACTTTTTTCCTATCGTTCCTAGATGATTTTAAACGTTATATTCGTGGTAAACTGTGCATACGAAACCGTGTGTCGTGACGCCAGTTCTCTCGGACGCGTATTTACCGAGTTATAAGCGAGTTAACTTCCGGCGAGTCACTTAGGTATCGTTGGAACGATAGATTGCTAAGTACCGCGCCGTGTCGGTTAGCCGGTTCGCGGTAAGAGTAAACTTTTTTCCTATCGTTCCTAGATGATTTTAAACGTTATATTCGTGGTAAACTGTGCATACGAAACCGTGTGTCGTGACGCCAGTTCTCTCGGACGCGTATTTACCGAGTTATAAGCGAGTTAACTTCCGGCGAGTCGCTTAGGTATCGCTGGAACGATAAAATTGCTAAGTACCGCGCCGTGTCGGTTAGCCGGTTCGCGGTAAGAGTACTCTTTTTTCCTATCGTTCCTAGATGATTTTAAACGTTATATTCGTGGTAAACTGTGCATACGAAACCGTGTGTCGTGACGCCAGTTCTCTCGGACGCGTATTTACCGAGTTATAAGCGAGTTAACTTCCGGCGAGTCACTTAGGTATCGTTGGAACGATAGATTGCTAAGTACCGCGCCGTGTCGGTTAGCCGGTTCGCGGTAAGAGTAAACTTTTTTCCTATCGTTCCTAGATGATTTTAAACGTTATATTCGTGGTAAACTGTGCATACGAAACCGTGTGTCGTGACGCCAGTTCTCTCGGACGCGTATTTACCGAGTTATAAGCGAGTTAACTTCCGGCGAGTCGCTTAGGTATCGCTGGAACGATAAAATTGCTAAGTACCGCGCCGTGTCGGTTAGACGGTTCGCGGTAAGAGTAAACTTTTTTCCTATCGTTCCTAGATGATTTTAAACGTTATATTCGTGGTAAACTGTGCATACGAAACCGTGTGTCGTGACGCCAGTTCTCTCGGACGCGTATTTACCGAGTTATAAGCGAGTTAACTTCCGGCGAGTCGCTTAGGTATCGCTGGAACGATAAAATTGCTAAGTACCGCGCCGTGTCGGTTAGCCGGTTCGCGGTAAGAGTACACTTTTTTCCTATCGTTCCTAGATGATTTTAAACGTTATATTCGTGGTAAACTGTGCATACGAAACCGTGTGTCGTGACGCCAGTTCTCTCGGACGCGTATTTACCGAGTTATAAGCGAGTTAACTTCCGGCGAGTCACTTAGGTATCGTTGGAACGATAGATTGCTAAGTACCGCGCCGTGTCGGTTAGCCGGTTCGCGGTAAGAGTAAACTTTTTTCCTATCGTTCCTAGATGATTTTAAACGTTATATTCGTGGTAAACTGTGCATACGAAACCGTGTGTCGTGACGCCAGTTCTCTCGGACGCGTATTTACCGAGTTATAAGCGAGTTAACTTCCGGCGAGTCGCTTAGGTATCGCTGGAACGATAAAATTGCTAAGTACCGCGCCGTGTCGGTTAGCCGGTTCGCGGTAAGAGTACACTTTTTTCCTATCGTTCCTAGATGATTTTAAACGTTATATTCGTGGTAAACTGTGCATACGAAACCGTGTGTCGTGACGCCAGTTCTCTCGGACGCGTATTTACCGAGTTATAAACGAGTTAACTTCCGGCGAGTCACTTAGGTATCGTTGGAACGATAGATTGCTAAGTACCGCGCCGTGTCGGTTAGCCGGTTCGCGGTAAGAGTAAACTTTTTTCCTATCGTTCCTAGATGATTTTAAACGTTATATTCGTGGTAAACTGTGCATACGAAACCGTGTGTCGTGACGCCAGTTCTCTCGGACGCGTATTTACCGAGTTATAAGCGAGTTGACTTCCGGCGAGTCGCTTAGGTATCGCTGGAACGATAAAATTGCTAAGTACCGCGCCATGTCGGTTAGCCGGTTCGCGGTAAGAGTAAACTTTTTTCCTATCGTTCCTAGATGATTTTAAACGTTATATTCGTGGTAAACTGTGCATACGAAACCGTGTGTCGTGACGCCAGTTCTCTCGGACGCGTATTTACCGAGTTATAAGCGAGTTAACTTCCGGCGAGTCACTTAGGTATCGTTGGAACGATAGATTGCTAAGTACCGCGCCGTGTCGGTTAGCCGGTTCGCGGTAAGAGTAAACTTTTTTCCTATCGTTCCTAGATGATTTTAAACGTTATATGCGTGGTAAACTGTGCATACGAAACCGTGTGTCGTGACGCCAGTTCTCTCGGACGCGTATTTACCGAGTTATAAGCGAGTTAACTTCCGGCGAGTCGCTTAGGTATCGCTGGAACGATAAAATTGCTAAGTACCGCGCCGTGTCGGTTAGACGGTTCGCGGTAAGAGTAAACTTTTTTCCTATCGTTCCTAGATGATTTTAAACGTTATATTCGTGGTAAACTGTGCATACGAAACCATGTGTCGTGACGCCAGTTCTCTCGGACGCGTATTTACCGAGTTATAAGCGAGTTAACTTCCGGCGAGTCGCTTAGGTATCGCTGGAACGATAAAATTGCTAAGTACCGCGCCGTGTCGGTTAGCCGGTTCGCGGGAAGAGTAAACTTTTTTCCTATCGTTCCTAGATGATTTTAAACGTTATATTCGTGGTAAACTGTGCATACGAAACCATGTGTCGTGACGCCAGTTCTCTCGGACGCGTATTTACCGAGTTATAAGCGAGTTAACTTCCGGCGAGTCGCTTAGGTATCGCTGCAACGATAAAATTGCTAACTACCGCGCCGTGTCGGTTAGCCGGTTCGCGGTAAGAGTAAACTTTTTTCCTATCGTTCCTAGATGATTTTAAACGTTATATTCGTGGTAAACTGTGCATACGAAACCGTGTGTCGTGACGCCAGTTCTCTCGGACGCGTATTTACCGAGTTATAAGCGAGTTAACTTCCGGCGAGTCACTTAGGTATCGTTGGAACGATAGATTGCTAAGTACCGCGCCGTGTCGGTTAGCCTATTCGCGGTAAGAGTAAACTTTTTTCCTATCGTTCCTAGATGATTTTAAACGTTATATTCGTGGTAAACTGTGCATACGAAACCATGTGTCGTGACGCCAGTTCTCTCGGACGCGTATTTACCGAGTTATAAGCGAGTTAACTTCCGGCGAGTCGCTTAGGTATCGCTGGAACGATAAAATTGCTAAGTACCGCGCCGTGTCGGTTAGCCGGTTCGCGGTAAGAGTAAACTTTTTTCCTATCGTTCCTAGATGATTTTAAACGTTATATTCGTGGTAAACTGTGCATACGAAACCGTGTGTCGTGACGCCAGTTCTCTCGGACGCGTATTTACCGAGTTATAAGCGAGTTAACTTCCGGCGAGTCGCTTAGGTATCGCTGGAAAGATAAAATTGCTAAGTACCGCGCCGTGTCGGTTAGCCGGTTCGCGGTAAGAGTAAACTTTTTTCCTATCGTTCCTAGATGATTTTAAACGTTATATTCGTGGTAAACTGTGCATACGAAACCGTGTGTCGTGACGCCAGTTCTCTCGGACGCGTATTTACCGAGTTATAAGCGAGTTAACTTCCGGCGAGTCACTTAGGTATCGTTGGAACGATAGATTGCTAAGTACCGCGCCGTGTCGGTTAGCCAGTTCGCGGTAAGAGTAAACTTTTTTCCTATCGTTCCTAGATGATTTTAAACGTTATATTCGTGGTAAACTGTGCATACGAAACCGTGTGTCGTGACGCCAGTTCTCTCGGACGCGTATTTACCGAGTTATAAGCGAGTTAACTTCCGGCGAGTCGCTTAGGTATCGCTGGAACGATAAAATTGCTAAGTACCGCGCCGTGTCGGTTAGACGGTTCGCGGTAAGAGTACACTTTTTTCCTATCGTTCCTAGATGATTTTAAACGTTATATTCGTGGTAAACTGTGCATACGAAACCGTGTGTCGTGACGCCAGTTCTCTCGGACGCGTATTTACCGAGTTATAAGCGAGTTAACTTCCGGCGAGTCACTTAGGTATCGTTGGAACGATAGATTGCTAAGTACCGCGCCGTGTCGGTTAGCCGGTTCGCGGTAAGAGTAAACTTTTTTCCTATCGTTCCTAGATGATTTTAAACGTTATATTCGTGGTAAACTGTGCATACGAAACCATGTGTCGTGACGCCAGTTCTCTCGGACGCGTATTTACCGAGTTATAAGCGAGTTAACTTCCGGCGAGTCGCTTAGGTATCGCTGGAACGATAAAATTGCTAAGTACCGCGCCGTGTCGGTTAGCCGGTTCGCGGTAAGAGTAAACTTTTTTCCTATCGTTCCTAGATGATTTTAAACGTTATATTCGTGGTAAACTGTGCATACGAAACCGTGTGTCGTGACGCCAGTTCTCTCGGACGCGTATTTACCGAGTTATAAGCGAGTTAACTTCCGGCGAGTCGCTTAGGTATCGCTGGAACGATAAAATTGCTAAGTACCGCGCCGTGTCGGTTAGCCGGTTCGCGGTAAGAGTAAACTTTTTTCCCATCGTTCCTAGATGATTTTAAACGTTATATTCGTGGTAAACTGTGCATACGAAACCGTGTGTCGTGACGCCAGTTCTCTCGGACGCGTATTTACCGAGTTATAAGCGAGTTAACTTCCGGCGAGTCACTTAGGTATCGTTGGAACGATAGATTGCTAAGTACCGCGCCGTGTCGGTTAGCCGGTTCGCGGTAAGAGTAAACTTTTTTCCTATCGTTCCTAGATGATTTTAAACGTTATATTCGTGGTAAACTGTGCATACGAAACCATGTGTCGTGACGCCAGTTCTCTCGGACGCGTATTTACCGAGTTATAAGCGAGTTAACTTCCGGCGAGTCGCTTAGGTATCGCTGGAACGATAAAATTGCTAAGTACCGCGCCGTGTCGGTTAGCCGGTTCGCGGTAAGAGTAAACTTTTTTCCTATCGTTCCTAGATGATTTTAAACGTTATATTCGTGGTAAACTGTGCATACGAAACCATGTGTCGTGACGCCAGTTCTCTCGGACGCGTATTTACCGAGTTATAAGCGAGTTAACTTCCGGCGAGTCGCTTAGGTATCGCTGCAACGATAAAATTGCTAAGTACCGCGCCGTGTCGGTTAGCCGGTTCGCGGTAAGAGTAAACTTTTTTCCTATCGTTCCTAGATGATTTTAAACGTTATATTCGTGGTAAACTGTGCATACGAAACCGTGTGTCGTGACGCCAGTTCTCTCGGACGCGTATTTACCGAGTTATAAGCGAGTTAACTTCCGGCGAGTCACTTAGGTATCGTTGGAACGATAGATTGCTAAGTACCGCGCCGTGTCGGTTAGCCGGTTCGCGGTAAGAGTAAACTTTTTTCCTATCGTTCCTAGATGATTTTAAACGTTATATTCGTGGTAAACTGTGCATACGAAACCGTGTGTCGTGACGCCAGTTCTCTCGGACGCGTATTTACCGAGTTATAAACGAGTTAACTTCCGGCGAGTCACTTAGGTATCGTTGGAACGATAGATTGCTAAGTACCGCGCCGTGTCGGTTAGCCGGTTCGCGGTAAGAGTAAACTTTTTTCCTATCGTTCCTAGATGATTTTAAACGTTATATTCGTGGTAAACTGTGCATACGAAACCGTGTGTCGTGACGCCAGTTCTCTCGGACGCGTATTTACCGAGTTATAAGCGAGTTGACTTCCGGCGAGTCGCTTAGGTATCGCTGGAACGATAAAATTGCTAAGTACCGCGCCATGTCGGTTAGCCGGTTCGCGGTAAGAGTAAACTTTTTTCCTATCGTTCCTAGATGATTTTAAACGTTATATTCGTGGTAAACTGTGCATACGAAACCATGTGTCGTGACGCCAGTTCTCTCGGACGCGTATTTACCGAGTTATAAGCGAGTTAACTTCCGGCGAGTCGCTTAGGTATCGCTGGAACGATAAAATTGCTAAGTACCGCGCCGTGTCGGTTAGCCGGTTCGCGGTAAGAGTAAACTTTTTTCCCATCGTTCCTAGATGATTTTAAACGTTATATTCGTGGTAAACTGTGCATACGAAACCGTGTGTCGTGACGCCAGTTCTCTCGGACGCGTATTTACCGAGTTATAAGCGAGTTAACTTCCGGCGAGTCGCTTAGGTATCGCTGGAACGATAAAATTGCTAAGTACCGCGCCGTGTCGGTTAGACGGTTCGCGGTAAGAGTAAACTTTTTTCCTATCGTTCCTAGATGATTTTAAACGTTATATTCGTGGTAAACTGTGCATACGAAACCGTGTGTCGTGACGCCAGTTCTCTCGGACGCGTATTTACCGAGTTATAAGCGAGTTAACTTCCGGCGAGTCGCTTAGGTATCGCTGGAACGATAAAATTGCTAAGTACCGCGCCGTGTCGGTTAGCCGGTTCGCGGTAAGAGTACACTTTTTTCCTATCGTTCCTAGATGATTTTAAACGTTATATTCGTGGTAAACTGTGCATACGAAACCGTGTGTCGTGACGCCAGTTCTCTCGGACGCGTATTTACCGAGTTATAAGCGAGTTAACTTCCGGCGAGTCACTTAGGTATCGTTGGAACGATAGATTGCTAAGTACCGCGCCGTGTCGGTTAGCCGGTTCGCGGGAAGAGTAAACTTTTTTCCTATCGGTCCTAGATGATTTTAAACGTTATATTCGTGGTAAACTGTGCATACGAAACCGTGTGTCGTGACGCCAGTTCTCTCGGACGCGTATTTACCGAGTTATAAGCGAGTTAACTTCCGGCGAGTCGCTTAGGTATCGCTGGAACGATAAAATTGCTAAGTACCGCGCCGTGTCGGTTAGCCGGTTCGCGGTAAGAGTAAACTTTTTTCCTATCGTTCCTAGATGATTTTAAACGTTATATTCGTGGTAAACTGTGCATACGAAACCGTGTGTCGTGACGCCAGTTCTCTCGGACGCGTATTTACCGAGTTATAAGCGAGTTAACTTCCGGCGAGTCGCTTAGGTATCGCTGGAACGATAAAATTGCTAAGTACCGCGCCGTGTCGGTTAGCCGGTTCGCGGTAAGAGTACACTTTTTTCCTATCGTTCCTAGATGATTTTAAACGTTATATTCGTGGTAAACTGTGCATACGAAACCGTGTGTCGTGACGCCAGTTCTCTCGGACGCGTATTTACCGAGTTATAAGCGAGTTAACTTCCGGCGAGTCACTTAGGTATCGTTGGAACGATAGATTGCTAAGTACCGCGCCGTGTCGGTTAGCCGGTTCGCGGTAAGAGTAAACTTTTTTCCTATCGTTCCTAGATGATTTTAAACGTTATATTCGTGGTAAACTGTGCATACGAAACCGTGTGTCGTGACGCCAGTTCTCTCGGACGCGTATTTACCGAGTTATAAGCGAGTTAACTTCCGGCGAGTCGCTTAGGTATCGCTGGAACGATAAAATTGCTAAGTACCGCGCCGTGTCGGTTAGCCGGTTCGCGGTAAGAGTACACTTTTTTCCTATCGTTCCTAGATGATTTTAAACGTTATATTCGTGGTAAACTGTGCATACGAAACCGTGTGTCGTGACGCCAGTTCTCTCGGACGCGTATTTACCGAGTTATAAACGAGTTAACTTCCGGCGAGTCACTTAGGTATCGTTGGAACGATAGATTGCTAAGTACCGCGCCGTGTCGGTTAGCCGGTTCGCGGTAAGAGTAAACTTTTTTCCTATCGTTCCTAGATGATTTTAAACGTTATATTCGTGGTAAACTGTGCATACGAAACCGTGTGTCGTGACGCCAGTTCTCTCGGACGCGTATTTACCGAGTTATAAGCGAGTTGACTTCCGGCGAGTCGCTTAGGTATCGCTGGAACGATAAAATTGCTAAGTACCGCGCCATGTCGGTTAGCCGGTTCGCGGTAAGAGTAAACTTTTTTCCTATCGTTCCTAGATGATTTTAAACGTTATATTCGTGGTAAACTGTGCATACGAAACCGTGTGTCGTGACGCCAGTTCTCTCGGACGCGTATTTACCGAGTTATAAGCGAGTTAACTTCCGGCGAGTCACTTAGGTATCGTTGGAACGATAGATTGCTAAGTACCGCGCCGTGTCGGTTAGCCGGTTCGCGGTAAGAGTAAACTTTTTTCCTATCGTTCCTAGATGATTTTAAACGTTATATGCGTGGTAAACTGTGCATACGAAACCGTGTGTCGTGACGCCAGTTCTCTCGGACGCGTATTTACCGAGTTATAAGCGAGTTAACTTCCGGCGAGTCGCTTAGGTATCGCTGGAACGATAAAATTGCTAAGTACCGCGCCGTGTCGGTTAGACGGTTCGCGGTAAGAGTAAACTTTTTTCCTATCGTTCCTAGATGATTTTAAACGTTATATTCGTGGTAAACTGTGCATACGAAACCATGTGTCGTGACGCCAGTTCTCTCGGACGCGTATTTACCGAGTTATAAGCGAGTTAACTTCCGGCGAGTCGCTTAGGTATCGCTGGAACGATAAAATTGCTAAGTACTGCGCCGTGTCGGTTAGCCGGTTCGCGGTAAGAGTAAACTTTTTTCCTATCGTTCCTAGATGATTTTAAACGTTATATTCGTGGTAAACTGTGCATACGAAACCATGTGTCGTGACGCCAGTTCTCTCGGACGCGTATTTACCGAGTTATAAGCGAGTTAACTTCCGGCGAGTCGCTTAGGTATCGCTGCAACGATAAAATTGCTAACTACCGCGCCGTGTCGGTTAGCCGGTTCGCGGTAAGAGTAAACTTTTTTCCTATCGTTCCTAGATGATTTTAAACGTTATATTCGTGGTAAACTGTGCATACGAAACCGTGTGTCGTGACGCCAGTTCTCTCGGACGCGTATTTACCGAGTTATAAGCGAGTTAACTTCCGGCGAGTCACTTAGGTATCGTTGGAACGATAGATTGCTAAGTACCGCGCCGTGTCGGTTAGCCTATTCGCGGTAAGAGTAAACTTTTTTCCTATCGTTCCTAGATGATTTTAAACGTTATATTCGTGGTAAACTGTGCATACGAAACCATGTGTCGTGACGCCAGTTCTCTCGGACGCGTATTTACCGAGTTATAAGCGAGTTAACTTCCGGCGAGTCGCTTAGGTATCGCTGGAACGATAAAATTGCTAAGTACCGCGCCGTGTCGGTTAGACGGTTCGCGGTAAGAGTAAACTTTTTTCCTATCGTTCCTAGATGATTTTAAACGTTATATTCATGGTAAACTGTGCATACGAAACCGTGTGTCGTGACGCCAGTTCTCTCGGACGCGTATTTACCGAGTTATAAGCGAGTTAACTTCCGGCGAGTCGCTTAGGTATCGCTGGAAAGATAAAATTGCTAAGTACCGCGCCGTGTCGGTTAGCCGGTTCGCGGTAAGAGTACACTTTTTTCCTATCGTTCCTAGATGATTTTAAACGTTATATTCGTGGTAAACTGTGCATACGAAACCGTGTGTCGTGACGCCAGTTCTCTCGGACGCGTATTTACCGAGTTATAAGCGAGTTAACTTCCGGCGAGTCACTTAGGTATCGTTGGAACGATAGATTGCTAAGTACCGCGCCGTGTCGGTTAGCCGGTTCGCGGTAAGAGTAAACTTTTTTCCTATCGTTCCTAGATGATTTTAAACGTTATATTCGTGGTAAACTGTGCATACGAAACCGTGTGTCGTGACGCCAGTTCTCTCGGACGCGTATTTACCGAGTTATAAGCGAGTTAACTTCCGGCGAGTCGCTTAGGTATCGCTGGAACGATAAAATTGCTAAGTACCGCGCCGTGTCGGTTAGCCGGTTCGCGGTAAGAGTACACTTTTTTCCTATCGTTCCTAGATGATTTTAAACGTTATATTCGTGGTAAACTGTGCATACGAAACCGTGTGTCGTGACGCCAGTTCTCTCGGACGCGTATTTACCGAGTTATAAGCGAGTTAACTTCCGGCGAGTCACTTAGGTATCGTTGGAACGATAGATTGCTAAGTACCGCGCCGTGTCGGTTAGCCGGTTCGCGGTAAGAGTAAACTTTTTTCCTATCGTTCCTAGATGATTTTAAACGTTATATTCGTGGTAAACTGTGCATACGAAACCATGTGTCGTGACGCCAGTTCTCTCGGACGCGTATTTACCGAGTTATAAGCGAGTTAACTTCCGGCGAGTCGCTTAGGTATCGCTGGAACGATAAAATTGCTAAGTACCGCGCCGTGTCGGTTAGCCGGTTCGCGGTAAGAGTAAACTTTTTTCCTATCGTTCCTAGATGATTTTAAACGTTATATTCGTGGTAAACTGTGCATACGAAACCGTGTGTCGTGACGCCAGTTCTCTCGGACGCGTATTTACCGAGTTATAAGCGAGTTAACTTCCGGCGAGTCGCTTAGGTATCGCTGGAACGATAAAATTGCTAAGTACCGCGCCGTGTCGGTTAGCCGGTTCGCGGTAAGAGTAAACTTTTTTCCTATCGTTCCTAGATGATTTTAAACGTTATATTCGTGGTAAACTGTGCATACGAAACCATGTGTCGTGACGCCAGTTCTCTCGGACGCGTATTTACCGAGTTATAAGCGAGTTAACTTCCGGCGAGTCGCTTAGGTATCGCTGGAACGATAAAATTGCTAAGTACTGCGCCGTGTCGGTTAGCCGGTTCGCGGTAAGAGTAAACTTTTTTCCTATCGTTCCTAGATGATTTTAAACGTTATATTCGTGGTAAACTGTGCATACGAAACCATGTGTCGTGACGCCAGTTCTCTCGGACGCGTATTTACCGAGTTATAAGCGAGTTAACTTCCGGCGAGTCGCTTAGGTATCGCTGCAACGATAAAATTGCTAACTACCGCGCCGTGTCGGTTAGCCGGTTCGCGGTAAGAGTAAACTTTTTTCCTATCGTTCCTAGATGATTTTAAACGTTATATTCGTGGTAAACTGTGCATACGAAACCGTGTGTCGTGACGCCAGTTCTCTCGGACGCGTATTTACCGAGTTATAAGCGAGTTAACTTCCGGCGAGTCACTTAGGTATCGTTGGAACGATAGATTGCTAAGTACCGCGCCGTGTCGGTTAGCCTATTCGCGGTAAGAGTAAACTTTTTTCCTATCGTTCCTAGATGATTTTAAACGTTATATTCGTGGTAAACTGTGCATACGAAACCATGTGTCGTGACGCCAGTTCTCTCGGACGCGTATTTACCGAGTTATAAGCGAGTTAACTTCCGGCGAGTCGCTTAGGTATCGCTGGAACGATAAAATTGCTAAGTACCGCGCCGTGTCGGTTAGCCGGTTCGCGGTAAGAGTAAACTTTTTTCCTATCGTTCCTAGATGATTTTAAACGTTATATTCATGGTAAACTGTGCATACGAAACCGTGTGTCGTGACGCCAGTTCTCTCGGACGCGTATTTACCGAGTTATAAGCGAGTTAACTTCCGGCGAGTCGCTTAGGTATCGCTGGAAAGATAAAATTGCTAAGTACCGCGCCGTGTCGGTTAGCCGGTTCGCGGTAAGAGTACACTTTTTTCCTATCGTTCCTAGATGATTTTAAACGTTATATTCGTGGTAAACTGTGCATACGAAACCGTGTGTCGTGACGCCAGTTCTCTCGGACGCGTATTTACCGAGTTATAAGCGAGTTAACTTCCGGCGAGTCACTTAGGTATCGTTGGAACGATAGATTGCTAAGTACCGCGCCGTGTCGGTTAGCCAGTTCGCGGTAAGAGTAAACTTTTTTCCTATCGTTCCTAGATGATTTTAAACGTTATATTCGTGGTAAACTGTGCATACGAAACCGTGTGTCGTGACGCCAGTTCTCTCGGACGCGTATTTACCGAGTTATAAGCGAGTTAACTTCCGGCGAGTCGCTTAGGTATCGCTGGAACGATAAAATTGCTAAGTACCGCGCCGTGTCGGTTAGACGGTTCGCGGTAAGAGTAAACTTTTTTCCTATCGTTCCTAGATGATTTTAAACGTTATATTCGTGGTAAACTGTGCATACGAAACCGTGTGTCGTGACGCCAGTTCTCTCGGACGCGTATTTACCGAGTTATAAGCGAGTTAACTTCCGGCGAGTCACTTAGGTATCGTTGGAACGATAGATTGCTAAGTACCGCGCCGTGTCGGTTAGCCGGTTCGCGGTAAGAGTAAACTTTTTTCCTATCGTTCCTAGATGATTTTAAACGTTATATTCGTGGTAAACTGTGCATACGAAACCATGTGTCGTGACGCCAGTTCTCTCGGACGCGTATTTACCGAGTTATAAGCGAGTTAACTTCCGGCGAGTCGCTTAGGTATCGCTGGAACGATAAAATTGCTAAGTACCGCGCCGTGTCGGTTAGCCGGTTCGCGGTAAGAGTAAACTTTTTTCCTATCGTTCCTAGATGATTTTAAACGTTATATTCGTGGTAAACTGTGCATACGAAACCATGTGTCGTGACGCCAGTTCTCTCGGACGCGTATTTACCGAGTTATAAGCGAGTTAACTTCCGGCGAGTCGCTTAGGTATCGCTGGAACGATAAAATTGCTAAGTACCGCGCCGTGTCGGTTAGCCGGTTCGCGGTAAGAGTAAACTTTTTTCCCATCGTTCCTAGATGATTTTAAACGTTATATTCGTGGTAAACTGTGCATACGAAACCGTGTGTCGTGACGCCAGTTCTCTCGGACGCGTATTTACCGAGTTATAAGCGAGTTAACTTCCGGCGAGTCGCTTAGGTATCGCTGGAACGATAAAATTGCTAAGTACCGCGCCGTGTCGGTTAGCCGGTTCGCGGTAAGAGTAAACTTTTTTCCTATCGTTCCTAGATGATTTTAAACGTTATATTCGTGGTAAACTGTGCATACGAAACCGTGTGTCGTGACGCCAGTTCTCTCGGACGCGTATTTACCGAGTTATAAGCGAGTTAACTTCCGGCGAGTCGCTTAGGTATCGCTGGAACGATAAAATTGCTAAGTACCGCGCCGTGTCGGTTAGCCGGTTCGCGGTAAGAGTACACTTTTTTCCTATCGTTTCTAGATGATTTTAAACGTTATATTCGTGGTAAACTGTGCATACGAAACCGTGTGTCGTGCCGCCAGTTCTCTCGGACGCGTATTTACCAAGTTATAAGCGAGTTAACTTCCGGCGAGTCACTTAGGTATCGTTGGAACGATAGATTGCTAAGTACCGCGCCGTGTCGGTTAGCCGGTTCGCGGTAAGAGTAAACTTTTTTCCTATCGTTCCTAGATGATTTTAAACGTTATATTCGTGGTAAACTGTGCATACGAAACCGTGTGTCGTGACGCCAGTTCTCTCGGACGCGTATTTACCGAGTTATAAGCGAGTTAACTTCCGGCGAGTCGCTTAGGTATCGCTGGAACGATAAAATTGCTAAGTACCGCGCCGTGTCGGTTAGCCGGTTCGCGGTAAGAGTACACTTTTTTCCTATCGTTCCTAGATGATTTTAAACGTTATATTCGTGGTAAACTGTGCATACGAAACCGTGTGTCGTGACGCCAGTTCTCTCGGACGCGTATTTACCGAGTTATAAGCGAGTTAACTTCCGGCGAGTCACTTAGGTATCGTTGGAACGATAGATTGCTAAGTACCGCGCCGTGTCGGTTAGCCGGTTCGCGGTAAGAGTAAACTTTTTTCCTATCGTTCCTAGATGATTTTAAACGTTATATTCGTGGTAAACTGTGCATACGAAACCATGTGTCGTGACGCCAGTTCTCTCGGACGCGTATTTACCGAGTTATAAGCGAGTTAACTTCCGGCGAGTCGCTTAGGTATCGCTGGAACGATAAAATTGCTAAGTACCGCGCCGTGTCGGTTAGCCGGTTCGCGGTAAGAGTAAACTTTTTTCCTATCGTTCCTAGATGATTTTAAACGTTATATTCGTGGTAAACTGTGCATACGAAACCATGTGTCGTGACGCCAGTTCTCTCGGACGCGTATTTACCGAGTTATAAGCGAGTTAACTTCCGGCGAGTCGCTTAGGTATCGCTGCAACGATAAAATTGCTAAGTACCGCGCCGTGTCGGTTAGCCGGTTCGCGGTAAGAGTAAACTTTTTTCCTATCGTTCCTAGATGATTTTAAACGTTATATTCGTGGTAAACTGTGCATACGAAACCGTGTGTCGTGACGCCAGTTCTCTCGGACGCGTATTTACCGAGTTATAAGCGAGTTAACTTCCGGCGAGTCACTTAGGTATCGTTGGAACGATAGATTGCTAAGTACCGCGCCGTGTCGGTTAGCCGGTTCGCGGTAAGAGTAAACTTTTTTCCTATCGTTCCTAGATGATTTTAAACGTTATATTCGTGGTAAACTGTGCATACGAAACCATGTGTCGTGACGCCAGTTCTCTCGGACGCGTATTTACCGAGTTATAAGCGAGTTAACTTCCGGCGAGTCGCTTAGGTATCGCTGGAACGATAAAATTGCTAAGTACCGCGCCGTGTCGGTTAGCCGGGTCGCGGTAAGAGTAAACTTTTTTCCTATCGTTCCTAGATGATTTTAAACGTTATATTCGTGGTAAACTGTGCATACGAAACCATGTGTCGTGACGCCAGTTCTCTCGGACGCGTATTTACCGAGTTATAAGCGAGTTAACTTCCGGCGAGTCGCTTAGGTATCGCTGGAACGATAAAATTGCTAAGTACCGCGCCGTGTCGGTTAGCCGGTTCGCGGTAAGAGTAAACTTTTTTCCCATCGTTCCTAGATGATTTTAAACGTTATATTCGTGGTAAACTGTGCATACGAAACCGTGTGTCGTGACGCCAGTTCTCTCGGACGCGTATTTACCGAGTTATAAGCGAGTTAACTTCCGGCGAGTCGCTTAGGTATCGCTGGAACGATAAAATTGCTAAGTACCGCGCCGTGTCGGTTAGCCGGTTCGCGGTAAGAGTAAACTTTTTTCCTATCGTTCCTAGATGATTTTAAACGTTATATTCGTGGTAAACTGTGCATACGAAACCGTGTGTCGTGACGCCAGTTCTCTCGGACGCGTATTTACCGAGTTATAAGCGAGTTAACTTCCGGCGAGTCACTTAGGTATCGTTGGAACGATAGATTGCTAAGTACCGCGCCGTGTCGGTTAGCCGGTTCGCGGTAAGAGTAAACTTTTTTCCTATCGTTCCTAGATGATTTTAAACGTTATATTCGTGGTAAACTGTGCATACGAAACCGTGTGTCGTGACGCCAGTTCTCTCGGACGCGTATTTACCGAGTTATAAGCGAGTTAACTTCCGGCGAGTCGCTTAGGTATCGCTGGAACGATAAAATTGCTAAGTACCGCGCCGTGTCGGTTAGACGGTTCGCGGTAAGAGTAAACTTTTTTCCTATCGTTCCTAGATGATTTTAAACGTTATATTCGTGGTAAACTGTGCATACGAAACCGTGTGTCGTGACGCCAGTTCTCTCGGACGCGTATTTACCGAGTTATAAGCGAGTTAACTTCCGGCGAGTCGCTTAGGTATCGCTGGAACGATAAAATTGCTAAGTACCGCGCCGTGTCGGTTAGCCGGTTCGCGGTAAGAGTACACTTTTTTCCTATCGTTCCTAGATGATTTTAAACGTTATATTCGTGGTAAACTGTGCATACGAAACCGTGTGTCGTGACGCCAGTTCTCTCGGACGCGTATTTACCGAGTTATAAGCGAGTTAACTTCCGGCGAGTCACTTAGGTATCGTTGGAACGATAGATTGCTAAGTACCGCGCCGTGTCGGTTAGCCGGTTCGCGGTAAGAGTAAACTTTTTTCCTATCGTTCCTAGATGATTTTAAACGTTATATTCGTGGTAAACTGTGCATACGAAACCGTGTGTCGTGACGCCAGTTCTCTCGGACGCGTATTTACCGAGTTATAAGCGAGTTAACTTCCGGCGAGTCGCTTAGGTATCGCTGGAACGATAAAATTGCTAAGTACCGCGCCGTGTCGGTTAGCCGGTTCGCGGTAAGAGTAAACTTTTTTCCTATCGTTCCTAGATGATTTTAAACGTTATATTCGTGGTAAACTGTGCATACGAAACCGTGTGTCGTGACGCCAGTTCTCTCGGACGCGTATTTACCGAGTTATAAGCGAGTTAACTTCCGGCGAGTCGCTTAGGTATCGCTGGAACGATAAAATTGCTAAGTACCGCGCCGTGTCGGTTAGCCGGTTCGCGGTAAGAGTACACTTTTTTCCTATCGTTCCTAGATGATTTTAAACGTTATATTCGTGGTAAACTGTGCATACGAAACCGTGTGTCGTGACGCCAGTTCTCTCGGACGCGTATTTACCGAGTTATAAGCGAGTTAACTTCCGGCGAGTCACTTAGGTATCGTTGGAACGATAGATTGCTAAGTACCGCGCCGTGTCGGTTAGCCGGTTCGCGGTAAGAGTAAACTTTTTTCCTATCGTTCCTAGATGATTTTAAACGTTATATTCGTGGTAAACTGTGCATACGAAACCGTGTGTCGTGACGCCAGTTCTCTCGGACGCGTATTTACCGAGTTATAAGCGAGTTAACTTCCGGCGAGTCGCTTAGGTATCGCTGGAACGATAAAATTGCTAAGTACCGCGCCGTGTCGGTTAGCCGGTTCGCGGTAAGAGTACACTTTTTTCCTATCGTTCCTAGATGATTTTAAACGTTATATTCGTGGTAAACTGTGCATACGAAACCGTGTGTCGTGACGCCAGTTCTCTCGGACGCGTATTTACCGAGTTATAAACGAGTTAACTTCCGGCGAGTCACTTAGGTATCGTTGGAACGATAGATTGCTAAGTACCGCGCCGTGTCGGTTAGCCGGTTCGCGGTAAGAGTAAACTTTTTTCCTATCGTTCCTAGATGATTTTAAACGTTATATTCGTGGTAAACTGTGCATACGAAACCGTGTGTCGTGACGCCAGTTCTCTCGGACGCGTATTTACCGAGTTATAAGCGAGTTGACTTCCGGCGAGTCGCTTAGGTATCGCTGGAACGATAAAATTGCTAAGTACCGCGCCATGTCGGTTAGCCGGTTCGCGGTAAGAGTAAACTTTTTTCCTATCGTTCCTAGATGATTTTAAACGTTATATTCGTGGTAAACTGTGCATACGAAACCATGTGTCGTGACGCCAGTTCTCTCGGACGCGTATTTACCGAGTTATAAGCGAGTTAACTTCCGGCGAGTCGCTTAGGTATCGCTGCAACGATAAAATTGCTAAGTACCGCGCCGTGTCGGTTAGCCGGTTCGCGGTAAGAGTAAACTTTTTTCCTATCGTTCCTAGATGATTTTAAACGTTATATTCGTGGTAAACTGTGCATACGAAACCGTGTGTCGTGACGCCAGTTCTCTCGGACGCGTATTTACCGAGTTATAAGCGAGTTAACTTCCGGCGAGTCACTTAGGTATCGTTGGAACGATAGATTGCTAAGTACCGCGCCGTGTCGGTTAGCCGGTTCGCGGTAAGAGTAAACTTTTTTCCTATCGTTCCTAGATGATTTTAAACGTTATATTCGTGGTAAACTGTGCATACGAAACCATGTGTCGTGACGCCAGTTCTCTCGGACGCGTATTTACCGAGTTATAAGCGAGTTAACTTCCGGCGAGTCGCTTAGGTATCGCTGGAACGATAAAATTGCTAAGTACCGCGCCGTGTCGGTTAGCCGGTTCGCGGTAAGAGTAAACTTTTTTCCTATCGTTCCTAGATGATTTTAAACGTTATATTCGTGGTAAACTGTGCATACGAAACCATGTGTCGTGACGCCAGTTCTCTCGGACGCGTATTTACCGAGTTATAAGCGAGTTAACTTCCGGCGAGTCGCTTAGGTATCGCTGGAACGATAAAATTGCTAAGTACCGCGCCGTGTCGGTTAGCCGGTTCGCGGTAAGAGTAAACTTTTTTCCCATCGTTCCTAGATGATTTTAAACGTTATATTCGTGGTAAACTGTGCATACGAAACCGTGTGTCGTGACGCCAGTTCTCTCGGACGCGTATTTACCGAGTTATAAGCGAGTTAACTTCCGGCGAGTCGCTTAGGTATCGCTGGAACGATAAAATTGCTAAGTACCGCGCCGTGTCGGTTAGCCGGTTCGCGGTAAGAGTAAACTTTTTTCCTATCGTTCCTAGATGATTTTAAACGTTATATTCGTGGTAAACTGTGCATACGAAACCGTGTGTCGTGACGCCAGTTCTCTCGGACGCGTATTTACCGAGTTATAAGCGAGTTAACTTCCGGCGAGTCACTTAGGTATCGTTGGAACGATAGATTGCTAAGTACCGCGCCGTGTCGGTTAGCCGGTTCGCGGTAAGAGTAAACTTTTTTCCTATCGTTCCTAGATGATTTTAAACGTTATATTCGTGGTAAACTGTGCATACGAAACCGTGTGTCGTGACGCCAGTTCTCTCGGACGCGTATTTACCGAGTTATAAGCGAGTTAACTTCCGGCGAGTCGCTTAGGTATCGCTGGAACGATAAAATTGCTAAGTACCGCGCCGTGTCGGTTAGCCGGTTCGCGGTAAGAGTAAACTTTTTTCCTATCGTTCCTAGATGATTTTAAACGTTATATTCGTGGTAAACTGTGCATACGAAACCGTGTGTCGTGACGCCAGTTCTCTCGGACGCGTATTTACCGAGTTATAAGCGAGTTAACTTCCGGCGAGTCGCTTAGGTATCGCTGGAACGATAAAATTGCTAAGTACCGCGCCGTGTCGGTTAGCCGGTTCGCGGTAAGAGTACACTTTTTTCCTATCGTTCCTAGATGATTTTAAACGTTATATTCGTGGTAAACTGTGCATACGAAACCGTGTGTCGTGACGCCAGTTCTCTCGGACGCGTATTTACCGAGTTATAAGCGAGTTAACTTCCGGCGAGTCACTTAGGTATCGTTGGAACGATAGATTGCTAAGTACCGCGCCGTGTCGGTTAGCCGGTTCGCGGTAAGAGTAAACTTTTTTCCTATCGTTCCTAGATGATTTTAAACGTTATATTCGTGGTAAACTGTGCATACGAAACCGTGTGTCGTGACGCCAGTTCTCTCGGACGCGTATTTACCGAGTTATAAGCGAGTTAACTTCCGGCGAGTCGCTTAGGTATCGCTGGAACGATAAAATTGCTAAGTACCGCGCCGTGTCGGTTAGCCGGTTCGCGGTAAGAGTAAACTTTTTTCCTATCGTTCCTAGATGATTTTAAACGTTATATTCGTGGTAAACTGTGCATACGAAACCGTGTGTCGTGACGCCAGTTCTCTCGGACGCGTATTTACCGAGTTATAAGCGAGTTAACTTCCGGCGAGTCGCTTAGGTATCGCTGGAACGATAAAATTGCTAAGTACCGCGCCGTGTCGGTTAGCCGGTTCGCGGTAAGAGTACACTTTTTTCCTATCGTTCCTAGATGATTTTAAACGTTATATTCGTGGTAAACTGTGCATACGAAACCGTGTGTCGTGACGCCAGTTCTCTCGGACGCGTATTTACCGAGTTATAAGCGAGTTAACTTCCGGCGAGTCACTTAGGTATCGTTGGAACGATAGATTGCTAAGTACCGCGCCGTGTCGGTTAGCCGGTTCGCGGTAAGAGTAAACTTTTTTCCTATCGTTCCTAGATGATTTTAAACGTTATATTCGTGGTAAACTGTGCATACGAAACCGTGTGTCGTGACGCCAGTTCTCTCGGACGCGTATTTACCGAGTTATAAGCGAGTTAACTTCCGGCGAGTCGCTTAGGTATCGCTGGAACGATAAAATTGCTAAGTACCGCGCCGTGTCGGTTAGCCGGTTCGCGGTAAGAGTACACTTTTTTCCTATCGTTCCTAGATGATTTTAAACGTTATATTCGTGGTAAACTGTGCATACGAAACCGTGTGTCGTGACGCCAGTTCTCTCGGACGCGTATTTACCGAGTTATAAACGAGTTAACTTCCGGCGAGTCACTTAGGTATCGTTGGAACGATAGATTGCTAAGTACCGCGCCGTGTCGGTTAGCCGGTTCGCGGTAAGAGTAAACTTTTTTCCTATCGTTCCTAGATGATTTTAAACGTTATATTCGTGGTAAACTGTGCATACGAAACCGTGTGTCGTGACGCCAGTTCTCTCGGACGCGTATTTACCGAGTTATAAGCGAGTTGACTTCCGGCGAGTCGCTTAGGTATCGCTGGAACGATAAAATTGCTAAGTACCGCGCCATGTCGGTTAGCCGGTTCGCGGTAAGAGTAAACTTTTTTCCTATCGTTCCTAGATGATTTTAAACGTTATATTCGTGGTAAACTGTGCATACGAAACCGTGTGTCGTGACGCCAGTTCTCTCGGACGCGTATTTACCGAGTTATAAGCGAGTTAACTTCCGGCGAGTCACTTAGGTATCGTTGGAACGATAGATTGCTAAGTACCGCGCCGTGTCGGTTAGCCGGTTCGCGGTAAGAGTAAACTTTTTTCCTATCGTTCCTAGATGATTTTAAACGTTATATGCGTGGTAAACTGTGCATACGAAACCGTGTGTCGTGACGCCAGTTCTCTCGGACGCGTATTTACCGAGTTATAAGCGAGTTAACTTCCGGCGAGTCGCTTAGGTATCGCTGGAACGATAAAATTGCTAAGTACCGCGCCGTGTCGGTTAGACGGTTCGCGGTAAGAGTAAACTTTTTTCCTATCGTTCCTAGATGATTTTAAACGTTATATTCGTGGTAAACTGTGCATACGAAACCATGTGTCGTGACGCCAGTTCTCTCGGACGCGTATTTACCGAGTTATAAGCGAGTTAACTTCCGGCGAGTCGCTTAGGTATCGCTGGAACGATAAAATTGCTAAGTACCGCGCCGTGTCGGTTAGCCGGTTCGCGGTAAGAGTAAACTTTTTTCCTATCGTTCCTAGATGATTTTAAACGTTATATTCGTGGTAAACTGTGCATACGAAACCATGTGTCGTGACGCCAGTTCTCTCGGACGCGTATTTACCGAGTTATAAGCGAGTTAACTTCCGGCGAGTCGCATAGGTATCGCTGGAACGATAAAATTGCTAAGTACCGCGCCGTGTCGGTTAGCCGGTTCGCGGTAAGAGTAAACTTTTTTCCTATCGTTCCTAGATGATTTTAAACGTTATATTCGTGGTAAACTGTGCATACGAAACCATGTGTCGTGACGCCAGTTCTCTCGGACGCGTATTTACCGAGTTATAAGCGAGTTAACTTCCGGCGAGTCGCTTAGGTATCGCTGCAACGATAAAATTGCTAAGTACCGCGCCGTGTCGGTTAGCCGGTTCGCGGTAAGAGTAAACTTTTTTCCTATCGTTCCTAGATGATTTTAAACGTTATATTCGTGGTAAACTGTGCATACGAAACCGTGTGTCGTGACGCCAGTTCTCTCGGACGCGTATTTACCGAGTTATAAGCGAGTTAACTTCCGGCGAGTCACTTAGGTATCGTTGGAACTATAGATTGCTAAGTACCGCGCCGTGTCGGTTAGCCTATTCGCGGTAAGAGTAAACTTTTTTCCTATCGTTCCTAGATGATTTTAAACGTTATATTCGTGGTAAACTGTGCATACGAAACCATGTGTCGTGACGCCAGTTCTCTCGGACGCGTATTTACCGAGTTATAAGCGAGTTAACTTCCGGCGAGTCGCTTAGGTATCGCTGGAACGATAAAATTGCTAAGTACCGCGCCGTGTCGGTTAGCCGGTTCGCGGTAAGAGTAAACTTTTTTCCTATCGTTCCTAGATGATTTTAAACGTTATATTCGTGGTAAACTGTGCATACGAAACCGTGTGTCGTGACGCCAGTTCTCTCGGACGCGTATTTACCGAGTTATAAGCGAGTTAACTTCCGGCGAGTCGCTTAGGTATCGCTGGAACGATAAAATTGCTAAGTACCGCGCCGTGTCGGTTAGCCGGTTCGCGGTAAGAGTACACTTTTTTCCTATCGTTCCTAGATGATTTTAAACGTTATATTCGTGGTAAACTGTGCATACGAAACCGTGTGTCGTGACGCCAGTTCTCTCGGACGCGTATTTACCGAGTTATAAGCGAGTTAACTTCCGGCGAGTCACTTAGGTATCGTTGGAACGATAGATTGCTAAGTACCGCGCCGTGTCGGTTAGCCAGTTCGCGGTAAGAGTAAACTTTTTTCCTATCGTTCCTAGATGATTTTAAACGTTATATTCGTGGTAAACTGTGCATACGAAACCATGTGTCGTGACGCCAGTTCTCTCGGACGCGTATTTACCGAGTTATAAGCGAGTTAACTTCCGGCGAGTCGCTTAGGTATCGCTGGAACGATAAAATTGCTAAGTACCGCGCCGTGTCGGTTAGCCGGTTCGCGGTAAGAGTAAACTTTTTTCCTATCGTTCCTAGATGATTTTAAACGTTATATTCGTGGTAAACTGTGCATACGAAACCATGTGTCGTGACGCCAGTTCTCTCGGACGCGTATTTACCGAGTTATAAGCGAGTTAACTTCCGGCGAGTCGCTTAGGTATCGCTGGAACGATAAAATTGCTAAGTACCGCGCCGTGTCGGTTAGCCGGTTCGCGGTAAGAGTAAACTTTTTTCCTATCGTTCCTAGATGATTTTAAACGTTATATTCGTGGTAAACTGTGCATACGAAACCATGTGTCGTGACGCCAGTTCTCTCGGACGCGTATTTACCGAGTTATAAGCGAGTTAACTTCCGGCGAGTCGCTTAGGTATCGCTGGAACGATAAAATTGCTAAGTACCGCGCCGTGTCGGTTAGCCGGTTCGCGGTAAGAGTAAACTTTTTTCCTATCGTTCCTAGATGATTTTAAAGGTTATATTCGTGGTAAACTGTGCATACGAAACCGTGTGTCGTGACGCCAGTTCTCTCGGACGCGTATTTACCGAGTTATAAGCGAGTTAACTTCCGGCGAGTCGCTTAGGTATCGCTGGAACGATAAAATTGCTAAGTACCGCGCCGTGTCGGTTAGCCGGTTCGCGGTAAGAGTAAACTTTTTTCCTATCGTTCCTAGATGATTTTAAACGTTATATTCGTGGTAAACTGTGCATACGAAACCGTGTGTCGTGACGCCAGTTCTCTCGGACGCGTATTTACCGAGTTATAAGCGAGTTAACTTCCGGCGAGTCGCTTAGGTATCGCTGGAACGATAAAATTGCTAAGTACCGCGCCGTGTCGGTTAGCCGGTTCGCGGTAAGAGTAAACTTTTTTCCTATCGTTCCTAGATGATTTTAAACGTTATATTCGTGGTAAACTGTGCATACGAAACCATGTGTCGTGACGCCAGTTCTCTCGGACGCGTATTTACCGAGTTATAAGCGAGTTAACTTCCGGCGAGTCGCTTAGGTATCGCTGGAACGATAAAATTGCTAAGTACCGCGCCGTGTCGGTTAGCCGGTTCGCGGTAAGAGTAAACTTTTTTCCTATCGTTCCTAGATGATTTTAAACGTTATATTCGTGGTAAACTGTGCATACGAAACCGTGTGTCGTGACGCCAGTTCTCTCGGACGCGTATTTACCGAGTTATAAGCGAGTTAACTTCCGGCGAGTCGCTTAGGTATCGCTGGAACGATAAAATTGCTAAGTACCGCGCCATGTCGGTTAGCCGGTTCGCGGTAAGAGTAAACTTTTTTCCTATCGTTCCTAGATGATTTTAAACGTTATATTCGTGGTAAACTGTGCATACGAAACCGTGTGTCGTGACGCCAGTTCTCTCGGACGCGTATTTACCGAGTTATAAGCGAGTTAACTTCCGGCGAGTCGCTTAGGTATCGCTGGAACGATAAAATTGCTAAGTACCGCGCCGTGTCGGTTAGCCGGTTCGCGGTAAGAGTAAACTTTTTTCCTATCGTTCCTAGATGATTTTAAACGTTATATTCGTGGTAAACTGTGCATACGAAACCATGTGTCGTGACGCCAGTTATCTCGGACGCGTATTTACCGAGTTATAAGCGAGTTAACTTCCGGCGAGTCGCTTAGGTATCGCTGGAACGATAAAATTGCTAAGTACCGCGCCGTGTCGGTTAGCCGGTTCGCGGTAAGAGTAAACTTTTTTCCTATCGTTCCTAGATGATTTTAAACGTTATATTCGTGGTAAACTGTGCATACGAAACCGTGTGTCGTGATGCCAGTTCTCTCGGACGCGTATTTACCGAGTTATAAGCGAGTTAACTTCCGGCGAGTCGCTTAGGTATCGCTGGAACGATAAAATTGCTAAGTACCGCGCCGTGTCGGTTAGCCGGTTCGCGGTAAGAGTACACTTTTTTCCTATCGTTCCTAGATGATTTTAAACGTTATATTCGTGGTAAACTGTGCATACGAAACCGTGTGTCGTGACGCCAGTTCTCTCGGACGCGTATTTACCGAGTTATAAGCGAGTTAACTTCCGGCGAGTCACTTAGGTATCGTTGGAACGATAGATTGCTAAGTACCGCGCCGTGTCGGTTAGCCGGTTCGCGGTAAGAGTAAACTTTTTTCCTATCGTTCCTAGATGATTTTAAACGTTATAATCGTGGTAAACTGTGCATACGAAACCATGTGTCGTGACGCCAGTTCTCTCGGACGCGTATTTACCGAGTTATAAGCGAGTTAACTTCCGGCGAGTCGCTTAGGTATCGCTGGAACGATAAAATTGCTAAGTACCGCGCCGTGGCGGTTAGCCGGTTCGCGGTAAGAGAAAACTTTTTTCCTATCGTTCCTAGATGATTTTAAACGTTATATTCGTGGTAAACTGTGCATACGAAACCATGTGTCGTGACGCCAGTTCTCTCGGACGCGTATTTACCGAGTTATAAGCGAGTTAACTTCCGGCGAGTCGCTTAGGTATCGCTGGAACGATAAAATTGCTAAGTACCGCGCCGTGTCGGTTAGCCGGTTCGCGGTAAGAGTAAACTTTTTTCCTATCGTTCCTAGATGATTTTAAACGTTATATTCGTGGTAAACTGTGCATACGAAACCGTGTGTCGTGACGCCAGTTCTCTCGGACGCGTATTTACCGAGTTATAAGCGAGTTAACTTCCGGCGAGTCGCTTAGGTATCGCTGGAACGATAAAATTGCTAAGTACCGCGCCATGTCGGTTAGCCGGTTCGCGGTAAGAGTAAACTTTTTTCCTATCGTTCCTAGATGATTTTAAACGTTATATTCGTGGTAAACTGTGCATACGAAACCGTGTGTCGTGACGCCAGTTCTCTCGGACGCGTATTTACCGAGTTATAAGCGAGTTAACTTCCGGCGAGTCACTTAGGTATCGTTGGAACGATAGATTGCTAAGTACCGCGCCGTGTCGGTTAGCCGGTTCGCGGTAAGAGTAAACTTTTTTCCTATCGTTCCTAGATGATTTTAAACGTTATATTCGTGGTAAACTGTGCATACGAAACCGTGTGTCGTGACGCCAGTTCTCTCGGACGCGTATTTACCGAGTTCTAAGCGAGTTAACTTCCGGCGAGTCGCTTAGGTATCGCTGGAACGATAAAATTGCTAAGTACCGCGCCGTGTCGGTTAGCCGGTTCGCGGTAAGAGTAAACTTTTTTCCTATCGTTCCTAGATGATTTTAAACGTTATATTCGTGGTAAACTGTGCATACGAAACCATGTGTCGTGACGCCAGTTCTCTCGGACGCGTATTTACCGAGTTATAAGCGAGTTAACTTCCGGCGAGTCGCTTAGGTATCGCTGGAACGATAAAATTGCTAAGTACCGCGCCGTGTCGGTTAGCCGGTTCGCGGTAAGAGTAAACTTTTTTCCTATCGTTCCTAGATGATTTTAAACGTTATATTCGTGGTAAACTGTGCATACGAAACCGTGTGTCGTGACGCCAGTTCTCTCGGACGCGTATTTACCGAGTTATAAGCGAGTTAACTTCCGGCGAGTCGCTTAGGTATCGCTGGAACGATAAAATTGCTAAGTACCGCGCCGTGTCGGTTAGCCGGTTCGCGGTAAGAGTAAACTTTTTTCCTATCGTTCCTAGATGATTTTAAACGTTATATTCGTGGTAAACTGTGCATACGAAACCGTGTGTCGTGACGCCAGTTCTCTCGGACGCGTATTTACCGAGTTATAAGCGAGTTAACTTCCGGCGAGTCGCTTAGGTATCGCTGGAACGATAAAATTGCTAAGTACCGCGCCGTGTCGGTTAGCCGGTTCGCGGTAAGAGTAAACTTTTTTCCTATCGTTCCTAGATGATTTTAAACGTTATATTCGTGGTAAACTGTGCATACGAAACCGTGTGTCGTGACGCCAGTTCTCTCGGACGCGTATTTACCGAGTTATAAGCGAGTTAACTTCCGGCGAGTCGCTTAGGTATCGCTGGAACGATAAAATTGCTAAGTACCGCGCCGTGTCGGTTAGCCGGTTCGCGGTAAGAGTAAACTTTTTTCCTATCGTTCCTAGATGATTTTAAACGTTATATTCGTGGTAAACTGTGCATACGAAACCGTGTGTCGTGACGCCAGTTCTCTCGGACGCGTATTTACCGAGTTATAAGCGAGTTAACTTCCGGCGAGTCGCTTAGGTATCGCTGGAACGATAAAATTGCTAAGTACCGCGCCGTGTCGGTTAGCCGGTTCGCGGTAAGAGTACACTTTTTTCCTATCGTTCCTAGATGATTTTAAACGTTATATTCGTGGTAAACTGTGCATACGAAACCGTGTGTCGTGACGCCAGTTCTCTCGGACGCGTATTTACCGAGTTATAAGCGAGTTAACTTCCGGCGAGTCACTTAGGTATCGTTGGAACGATAGATTGCTAAGTACCGCGCCGTGTCGGTTAGCCGGTTCGCGGTAAGAGTAAACTTTTTTCCTATCGTTCCTAGATGATGTTAAACGTAATAATCGTGGTAAACTGTGCATACGAAACCATGTGTCGTGACGCCAGTTCTCTCGGACGCGTATTTACCGAGTTATAAGCGAGTTAACTTCCGGCGAGTCGCTTAGGTATCGCTGGAACGATAAAATTGCTAAGTACCGCGCCGTGTCGGTTAGCCGGTTCGCGGTAAGAGTAAACTTTTTTCCTATCGTTCCGAGATGATTTTAAACGTTATATTCGTGGTAAACTGTGCATACGAAACCATGTGTCGTGACGCCAGTTCTCTCGGACGCGTATTTACCGAGTTATAAGCGAGTTAACTTCCGGCGAGTCGCTTAGGTATCGCTGGAACGATAAAATTGCTAAGTACCGCGCCGTGTCGGTTAGCCGGTTCGCGGTAAGAGTAAACTTTTTTCCTATCGTTCCTAGATGATTTTAAACGTTATATTCGTGGTAAACTGTGCATACGAAACCGTGTGTCGTGACGCCAGTTCTCTCGGACGCGTATTTACCGAGTTATAAGCGAGTTAACTTCCGGCGAGTCGCTTAGGTATCGCTGGAACGATAAAATTGCTAAGTACCGCGCCATGTCGGTTAGCCGGTTCGCGGTAAGAGTAAACTTTTTTCCTATCGTTCCTAGATGATTTTAAACGTTATATTCGTGGTAAACTGTGCATACGAAACCGTGTGTCGTGACGCCAGTTCTCTCGGACGCGTATTTACCGAGTTATAAGCGAGTTAACTTCCGGCGAGTCACTTAGGTATCGTTGGAACGATAGATTGCTAAGTACCGCGCCGTGTCGGTTAGCCGGTTCGCGGTAAGAGTAAACTTTTTTCCTATCGTTCCTAGATGATTTTAAACGTTATAATCGTGGTAAACTGTGCATACGAAACCATGTGTCGTGACGCCAGTTCTCTCGGACGCGTATTTACCGAGTTATAAGCGAGTTAACTTCCGGCGAGTCGCTTAGGTATCGCTGGAACGATAAAATTGCTAAGTACCGCGCCGTGTCGGTTAGCCGGTTCGCGGTAAGAGTAAACTTTTTTCCTATCGTTCCTAGATGATTTTAAACGTTATATTCGTGGTAAACTGTGCATACGAAACCGTGTGTCGTGACGCCAGTTCTCTCGGACGCGTATTTACCGAGTTATAAGCGAGTTAACTTCCGGCGAGTCACTTAGGTATCGTTGGAACGATAGATTGCTAAGTACCGCGCCGTGTCGGTTAGCCGGTTCGCGGTAAGAGTAAACTTTTTTCCTATCGTTCCTAGATGATTTTAAACGTTATATTCGTGGTAAACTGTGCATACGAAACCATGTGTCGTGACGCCAGTTCTCTCGGACGCGTATTTACCGAGTTATAAGCGAGTTAACTTCCGGCGAGTCGCTTAGGTATCGCTGGAACGATAAAATTGCTAAGTACCGCGCCGTGTCGGTTAGCCGGTTCGCGGTAAGAGTAAACTTTTTTCCTATCGTTCCTAGATGATTTTAAACGTTATATTCGTGGTAAACTGTGCATACGAAACCGTGTATCGTGACGCCAGTTCTCTCGGACGCGTATTTACCGAGTTATAAGCGAGTTAACTTCCGGCGAGTCGCTTAGGTATCGCTGGAACGATAAAATTGCTAAGTACCGCGCCGTGTCGGTTAGCCGGTTCGCGGTAAGAGTAAACTTTTTTCCTATCGTTCCTAGATGATTTTAAACGTTATATTCGTGGTAAACTGTGCATACGAAACCATGTGTCGTGACGCCAGTTCTCTCGGACGCGTATTTACCGAGTTATAAGCGAGTTAACTTCCGGCGAGTCGCTTAGGTATCGCTGGAACGATAAAATTGCTAAGTACCGCGCCGTGTCGGTTAGACGGTTCGCGGTAAGAGTAAACTTTTTTCCTATCGTTCCTAGATGATTTTAAACGTTATATTCGTGGTAAACTGTGCATACGAAACCGTGTGTCGTGACGCCAGTTCTCTCGGACGCGTATTTACCGAGTTATAAGCGAGTTAACTTCCGGCGAGTCGCTTAGGTATCGCTGGAACGATAAAATTGCTAAGTACCGCGCCGTGTCGGTTAGCCGGTTCGCGGTAAGAGTAAACTTTTTTCCTATCGTTCCTAGATGATTTTAAACGTTATATTCGTGGTAAACTGTGCATACGAAACCATGTGTCGTGACGCCAGTTCTCTCGGACGCGTATTTACCGAGTTATAAGCGAGTTAACTTCCGGCGAGTCGCTTAGGTATCGCTGGAACGATAAAATTGCTAAGTACCGCGCCGTGTCGGTTAGCCGGTTCGCGGTAAGAGTAAACTTTTTTCCTATCGTTCCTAGATGATTTTAAACGTTATATTCGTGGTAAACTGTGCATACGAAACCGTGTGTCGTGACGCCAGTTCTCTCGGACGCGTATTTACCGAGTTATAAGCGAGTTAACTTCCGGCGAGTCGCTTAGGTATCGCTGGAACGATAAAATTGCTAAGTACCGCGCCGTGTCGGTTAGCCGGTTCGCGGTAAGAGTAAACTTTTTTCCTATCGTTCCTAGATGATTTTAAACGTTATATTCGTGGTAAACTGTGCATACGAAACCATGTGTCGTGACGCCAGTTCTCTCGGACGCGTATTTACCGAGTTATAAGCGAGTTAACTTCCGGCGAGTCGCTTAGGTATCGCTGGAACGATAAAATTGCTAAGTACCGCGCCGTGTCGGTTAGCCGGTTCGCGGTAAGAGTAAACTTTTTTCCTATCGTTCCTAGATGATTTTAAACGTTATATTCGTGGTAAACTGTGCATACGAAACCGTGTATCGTGACGCCAGTTCTCTCGGACGCGTATTTACCGAGTTATAAGCGAGTTAACTTCCGGCGAGTCGCTTAGGTATCGCTGGAACGATAAAATTGCTAAGTACCGCGCCGTGTCGGTTAGCCGGTTCGCGGTAAGAGTAAACTTTTTTCCTATCGTTCCTAGATGATTTTAAACGTTATATTCGTGGTAAACTGTGCATACGAAACCATGTGTCGTGACGCCAGTTCTCTCGGACGCGTATTTACCGAGTTATAAGCGAGTTAACTTCCGGCGAGTCGCTTAGGTATCGCTGGAACGATAAAATTGCTAAGTACCGCGCCGTGTCGGTTAGCCGGTTCGCGGTAAGAGTACACTTTTTTCCTATCGTTCCTAGATGATTTTAAACGTTATATTCGTGGTAAACTGTGCATACGAAACCGTGTGTCGTGACGCCAGTTCTCTCGGACGCGTATTTACCGAGTTATAAGCGAGTTAACTTCCGGCGAGTCACTTAGGTATCGTTGGAACGATAGATTGCTAAGTACCGCGCCGTGTCGGTTAGCCGGTTCGCGGTAAGAGTAAACTTTTTTCCTATCGTTCCTAGATGATTTTAAACGTTATATTCGTGGTAAACTGTGCATACGAAACCATGTGTCGTGACGCCAGTTCTCTCGGACGCGTATTTACCGAGTTATAAGCGAGTTAACTTCCGGCGAGTCACTTAGGTATCGTTGGAACGATAGATTGCTAAGTACCGCGCCGTGTCGGTTAGCCGGTTCGCGGTAAGAGTAAACTTTTTTCCTATCGTTCCTAGATGATTTTAAACGTTATATTCGTGGTAAACTGTGCATACGAAACCGTGTGTCGTGACGCCAGTTCTCTCGGACGCGTATTTACCGAGTTATAAGCGAGTTAACTTCCGGCGAGTCGCTTAGGTATCGCTGGAACGATAAAATTGCTAAGTACCGCGCCGTGTCGGTTAGCCGGTTCGCGGTAAGAGTACACTTTTTTCCTATCGTTCCTAGATGATTTTAAACGTTATATTCGTGGTAAACTGTGCATACGAAACCGTGTGTCGTGACGCCAGTTCTCTCGGACGCGTATTTACCGAGTTATAAGCGAGTTAACTTCCGGCGAGTCACTTAGGTATCGTTGGAACGATAGATTGCTAAGTACCGCGCCGTGTCGGTTAGCCGGTTCGCGGTAAGAGTAAACTTTTTTCCTATCGTTCCTAGATGAGTTAAAACGTTATAATCGTGGTAAACTGTGCATACGAAACCATGTGTCGTGACGCCAGTTCTCTCGGACGCGTATTTACCGAGTTATAAGCGAGTTAACTTCCGGCGAGTCGCTTAGGTATCGCTGGAACGATAAAATTGCTAAGTACCGCGCCGTGTCGGTTAGCCGGTTCGCGGTAAGAGTAAACTTTTTTCCTATCGTTCCTAGATGATTTTAAACGTTATATTCGTGGTAAACTGTGCATACGAAACCATGTGTCGTGACGCCAGTTCTCTCGGACGCGTATTTACCGAGTTATAAGCGAGTTAACTTCCGGCGAGTCGCTTAGGTATCGCTGGAACGATAAAATTGCTAAGTACCGCGCCGTGTCGGTTAGCCGGTTCGCGGTAAGAGTACACTTTTTTCCTATCGTTCCTAGATGATTTTAAACGTTATATTCGTGGTAAACTGTGCATACGAAACCGTGTGTCGTGACGCCAGTTCTCTCGGACGCGTATTTACCGAGTTATAAGCGAGTTAACTTCCGGCGAGTCACTTAGGTATCGTTGGAACGATAGATTGCTAAGTACCGCGCCGTGTCGGTTAGCCGGTTCGCGGTAAGAGTAAACTTTTTTCCTATCGTTCCTAGATGATTTTAAACGTTATAATCGTGGTAAACTGTGCATACGAAACCATGTGTCGTGACGCCAGTTCTCTCGGACGCGTATTTACCGAGTTATAAGCGAGTTAACTTCCGGCGAGTCGCTTAGGTATCGCTGGAACGATAAAATTGCTAAGTACCGCGCCGTGTCGGTTAGCCGGTTCGCGGTAAGAGTAAACTTTTTTCCTATCGTTCCTAGATGATTTTAAACGTTATATTCGTGGTAAACTGTGCATACGAAACCATGTGTCGTGACGCCAGTTCTCTCGGACGCGTATTTACCGAGTTATAAGCGAGTTAACTTCCGGCGAGTCGCTTAGGTATCGCTGGAACGATAAAATTGCTAAGTACCGCGCCATGTCGGTTAGCCGGTTCGCGGTAAGAGTAAACTTTTTTCCTATCGTTCCTAGATGATTTTAAACGTTATATTCGTGGTAAACTGTGCATACGAAACCGTGTGTCGTGACGCCAGTTCTCTCGGACGCGTATTTACCGAGTTATAAGCGAGTTAACTTCCGGCGAGTCAGTTAGGTATCGTTGGAACGATAGATTGCTAAGTACCGCGCCGTGTCGGTTAGCCGGTTCGCGGTAAGAGTAAACTTTTTTCCTATCGTTCCTAGATGATTTTAAACGTTATAATCGTGGTAAACTGTGCATACGAAACCATGTGTCGTGACGCCAGTTCTCTCGGACGCGTATTTACCGAGTTATAAGCGAGTTAACTTCCGGCGAGTCGCTTAGGTATCGCTGGAACGATAAAATTGCTAAGTACCGCGCCGTGTCGGTTAGCCGGTTCGCGGTAAGAGTAAACTTTTTTCCTATCGTTCCTAGATGATTTTAAACGTTATATTCGTGGTAAACAGTGCATACGAAACCATGTGTCGTGACGCCAGTTCTCTCGGACGCGTATTTACCGAGTTATAAGCGAGTTAACTTCCGGCGAGTCGCTTAGGTATCGCTGGAACGATAAAATTGCTAAGTACCGCGCCGTGTCGGTTAGCCGGTTCGCGGTAAGAGTAAACTTTTTTCCTATCGTTCCTAGATGATTTTAAACGTTATATTCGTGGTAAACTGTGCATACGAAACCGTGTATCGTGACGCCAGTTCTCTCGGACGCGTATTTACCGAGTTATAAGCGAGTTAACTTCCGGCGAGTCGCTTAGGTATCGCTGGAACGATAAAATTGCTAAGTACCGCGCCGTGTCGGTTAGCCGGTTCGCGGTAAGAGTAAACTTTTTTCCTATCGTTCCTAGATGATTTTAAACGTTATATTCGTGGTAAACTGTGCATACGAAACCGTGTGTCGTGACGCCAGTTCTCTCGGACGCGTATTTACCGAGTTATAAGCGAGTTAACTTCCGGCGAGTCACTTAGGTATCGTTGGAACGATAGATTGCTAAGTACCGCGCCGTGTCGGTTAGCCGGTTCGCGGTAAGAGTAAACTTTTTTGCTATCGTTCCTAGATGATTTTAAACGTTATATTCGTGGTAAACTGTGCATACGAAACCATGTGTCGTGACGCCAGTTCTCTCGGACGCGTATTTACCGAGTTATAAGCGAGTTAACTTCCGGCGAGTCACTTAGGTATCGTTGGAACGATAGATTGCTAAGTACCGCGCCGTGTCGGTTAGCCGGTTCGCGGTAAGAGTAAACTTTTTTCCTATCGTTCCTAGATGATTTTAAACGTTATATTCGTGGTAAACTGTGCATACGAATCCGTGTGTCGTGACGCCAGTTCTCTCGGACGCGTATTTACCGAGTTATAAGCGAGTTAACTTCCGGCGAGTCGCTTAGGTATCGCTGGAACGATAAAATTGCTAAGTACCGCGCCGTGTCGGTTAGCCGGTTCGCGGTAAGTGTACACTTTTTTCCTATCGTTCCTAGATGATTTTAAACGTTATATTCGTGGTAAACTGTGCATACGAAACCATGTGTCGTGACGCCAGTTCTCTCGGACGCGTATTTACCGAGTTATAAGCGAGTTAACTTCCGGCGAGTCGCTTAGGTATCGCTGGAACGATAAAATTGCTAAGTACCGCGCCGTGTCGGTTAGCCGGTTCGCGGTAAGAGTAAACTTTTTTCCTATCGTTCCTAGATGATTTTAAACGTTATATTCGTGGTAAACTGTGCATACGAAACCGTGTATCGTGACGCCAGTTCTCTCGGACGCGTATTTACCGAGTTATAAGCGAGTTAACTTCCGGCGAGTCGCTTAGGTATCGCTGGAACGATAAAATTGCTAAGTACCGCGCCGTGTCGGTTAGCCGGTTCGCGGTAAGAGTAAACTTTTTTCCTATCGTTCCTAGATGATTTTAAACGTTATATTCGTGGTAAACTGTGCATACGAAACCGTGTGTCGTGACGCCAGTTCTCTCGGACGTGTATTTACCGAGTTATAAGCGAGTTAACTTCCGGCGAGTCACTTAGGTATCGTTGGAACGATAGATTGCTAAGTACCGCGCCGTGTCGGTTAGCCGGTTCGCGGTAAGAGTAAACTTTTTTCCTATCGTTCCTAGATGATTTTAAACGTTATATTCGTGGTAAACTGTGCATACGAAACCATGTGTCGTGACGCCAGTTCTCTCGGACGCGTATTTACCGAGTTATAAGCGAGTTAACTTCCGGCGAGTCACTTAGGTATCGTTGGAACGATAGATTGCTAAGTACCGCGCCGTGTCGGTTAGCCGGTTCGCGGTAAGAGTAAACTTTTTTCCTATCGTTCCTAGATGATTTTAAACGTTATATTCGTGGTAAACTGTGCAGACGAAACCGTGTGTCGTGACGCCAGTTCTCTCGGACGCGTATTTACCGAGTTATAAGCGAGTTAACTTCCGGCGAGTCGCTTAGGTATCGCTGGAACGATAAAATTGCTAAGTACCGCGCCGTGTCGGTTAGCCGGTTCGCGGTAAGTGTACACTTTTTTCCTATCGTTCCTAGATGATTTTAAACGTTATATTCGTGGTAAACTGTGCATACGAAACCATGTGTCGTGACGCCAGTTCTCTCGGACGCGTATTTACCGAGTTATAAGCGAGTTAACTTCCGGCGAGTCGCTTAGGTATCGCTGGAACGATAAAATTGCTAAGTACCGCGCCGTGTCGGTTAGCCGGTTCGCGGTAAGAGTACACTTTTTTCCTATCGTTCCTAGATGATTTTAAACGTTATACTCGTGGTAAACTGTGCATACGAAACCGTGTGTCGTGACGCCAGTTCTCTCGGACGCGTATTTACCGAGTTATAAGCGAGTTAACTTCCGGCGAGTCACTTAGGTATCGTTGGAACGATAGATTGCTAAGTACCGCGCCGTGTCGGTTAGCCGGTTCGCGGTAAGAGTAAACTTTTTTCCTATCGTTCCTAGATGATTTTAAACGTTATATTCGTGGTAAACTGTGCATACGAAACCATGTGTCGTGACGCCAGTTCTCTCGGACGCGTATTTACCGAGTTATTAGCGAGTTAACTTCCGGCGAGTCGCTTAGGTATCGCTGGAACGATAAAATTGCTAAGTACCGCGCCGTGTCGGTTAGCCGGTTCGCGGTAAGAGTAAACTTTTTTCCTATCGTTCCTAGATGATTTTAAACGTTATATTCGTGGTAAACTGTGCATACGAAACCATGTGTCGTGACGCCAGTTCTCTCGGACGCGTATTTACCGAGTTATAAGCGAGTTAACTTCCGGCGAGTCACTTAGGTATCGTTGGAACGATAGATTGCTAAGTACCGCGCCGTGTCGGTTAGCCGGTTCGCGGTAAGAGTAAACTTTTTTCCTATCGTTCCTAGATGATTTTAAACGTTATATTCGTGGTAAACTGTGCATACGAAACCATGTGTCGTGACGCCAGTTCTCTCGGACGCGTATTTACCGAGTTATAAGCGAGTTAACTTCCGGCGAGTCACTTAGGTATCGTTGGAACGATAGATTGCTAAGTACCGCGCCGTGTCGGTTAGCCGGTTCGCGGTAAGAGTAAACTTTTTTCCTATCGTTCCTAGATGATTTTAAACGTTATATTCGTGGTAAACTGTGCATACGAAACCGTGTGTCGTGACGCCAGTTCTCTCGGACGCGTATTTACCGAGTTATAAGCGAGTTAACTTCCGGCGAGTCGCTTAGGTATCGCTGGAACGATAAAATTGCTAAGTACCGCGCCGTGTCGGTTAGCCGGTTCGCGGTAAGTGTACACTTTTTTCCTATCGTTCCTAGATGATTTTAAACGTTATATTCGTGGTAAACTGTGCATACGAAACCATGTGTCGTGACGCCAGTTCTCTCGGACGCGTATTTACCGAGTTATAAGCGAGTTAACTTCCGGCGAGTCGCTTAGGTATCGCTGGAACGATAAAATTGCTAAGTACCGCGCCGTGTCGGTTAGCCGGTTCGCGGTAAGAGTACACTTTTTTCCTATCGTTCCTTGATGATTTTAAACGTCATCCTCGTGGTAAACTGTGCATACGAAACCGTGTGTCGTGACGCCAGTTCTCTCGGACGCGTATTTACCGAGTTATAAGCGAGTTAACTTCCGGCGAGTCACTTAGGTATCGTTGGAACGATAGATTGCTAAGTACCGCGCCGTGTCGGTTAGCCGGTTCGCGGTAAGAGTAAACTTTTTTCCTATCGTTCCTAGATGATTTTAAACGTTATATTCGTGGTAAACTGTGCATACGAAACCATGTGTCGTGACGCCAGTTCTCTCGGACGCGTATTTACCGAGTTATAAGCGAGTTAACTTCCGGCGAGTCGCTTAGGTATCGCTGGAACGATAAAATTGCTAAGTACCGCGCCGTGTCGGTTAGCCGGTTCGCGGTAAGAGTACACTTTTTTCCTTTCGTTCCTAGATGATTTTAAACGTTATATTCGTGGTAAACTGTGCATACGAAACCATGTGTCGTGACGCCAGTTCTCTCGGACGCGTATTTACCGAGTTATAAGCGAGTTAACTTCCGGCGAGTCGCTTAGGTATCGCTGGAACGATAAAATTGCTAAGTACCGCGCCGTGTCGGTTAGCCGGTTCGCGGTAAGAGTACACTTTTTTCCTATCGTTCCTAGATGATTTTAAACGTTATATTCGTGGTAAACTGTGCATACGAAACCGTGTGTCGTGACGCCAGTTCTCTCGGACGCGTATTTACCGAGTTATAAGCGAGTTAACTTCCGGCGAGTCGCTTAGGTATCGCTGGAACGATAAAATTGCTAAGTACCGCGCCGTGTCGGTTAGCCGGTTCGCGGTAAGAGTACACTTTTTTCCTATCGTTCCTAGACGATTTTAAACGTTATATTCGTGGTAAACTGTGCATACGAAACCGTGTGTCGTGACGCCAGTTCTCTCGGACGCGTATTTACCGAGTTATAAGCGAGTTAACTTCCGGCGAGTCACTTAGGTATCGTCGGAACGATAGATTGCTAAGTACCGCGCCGTGTCGGTTAGCCGGTTCGCGGTAAGAGTAAACTTTTTTCCTATCGTTCCTAGATGATTTTAAACGTTATATTCGTGGTAAACTGTGCATACGAAACCGTGTGTCGTGACGCCAGTTCTCTCGGACGCGTATTTACCGAGTTATAAGCGAGTTAACTTCCGGCGAGTCGCTTAGGTATCGCTGGAACGATAAAATTGCTAAGTACCGCGCCGTGTCGGTTAGACGGTTCGCGGTAAGAGTAAACTTTTTTCCTATCGTTCCTAGATGATTTTAAACGTTATATTCGTGGTAAACTTTGCATACGAAACCATGTGTCGTGACGCCAGTTCTCTCGGACGCGTATTTACCGAGTTATAAGCGAGTTAACTTCCGGCGAGTCGCTTAGGTATCGCTGGAACGATAAAATTGCTAAGTACCGCGCCGTGTCGGTTAGCCGGTTCGCGGTAAGTGTACACTTTTTTCCTATCGTTCCTAGATGATTTTAAACGTTATATTCGTGGTAAACTGTGCATACGAAACCATGTGTCGTGACGCCAGTTCTCTCGGACGCGTATTTACCGAGTTATAAGCGAGTTAACTTCCGGCGAGTCGCTTAGGTATCGCTGGAACGATAAAATTGCTAAGTACCGCGCCGTGTCGGTTAGCCGGTTCGCGGTAAGAGTACACTTTTTTCCTATCGTTCCTAGATGATTTTAAACGTTATACTCGTGGTAAACTGTGCATACGAAACCGTGTGTCGTGACGCCAGTTCTCTCGGACGCGTATTTACCGAGTTATAAGCGAGTTAACTTCCGGCGAGTCACTTAGGTATCGTTGGAACGATAGATTGCTAAGTACCGCGCCGTGTCGGTTAGCCGGTTCGCGGTAAGAGTAAACTTTTTTCCTATCGTTCCTAGATGATTTTAAACGTTACATTCGTGGTAAACTGTGCATACGAAACCGTGTGTCGTGACGCCAGTTCTCTCGGACGCGTATTTACCGAGTTATAAGCGAGTTAACTTCCGGCGAGTCGCTTAGGTATCGCTGGAACGATAAAATTGCTAAGTACCGCGCCGTGTCGGTTAGCCGGTTCGCGGTAAGAGTAAACTTTTTTCCTATCGTTCCTAGATGATTTTAAACGTTATATTCGTGGTAAACTGTGCATACGAAACCATGTGTCGTGACGCCAGTTCTCTCGGACGCGTATTTACCGAGTTATAAGCGAGTTAACTTCCGGCGAGTCACTTAGGTATCGTTGGAACGATAGATTGCTAAGTACCGCGCCGTGTCGGTTAGCCGGTTCGCGGTAAGAGTAAACTTTTTTCCTATCGTTCCTAGATGATTTTAAACGTTATATTCGTGGTAAACTGTGCATACGAAACCATGTGTCGTGACGCCAGTTCTCTCGGACGCGTATTTACCGAGTTATAAGCGAGTTAACTTCCGGCGAGTCACTTAGGTATCGTTGGAACGATAGATTGCTAAGTACCGCGCCGTGTCGGTTAGCCGGTTCGCGGTAAGAGTAAACTTTTTTCCTATCGTTCCTAGATGATTTTAAACGTTATATTCGTGGTAAACTGTGCATACGAAACCGTGTGTCGTGACGCCAGTTCTCTCGGACGCGTATTTACCGAGTTATAAGCGAGTTAACTTCCGGCGAGTCGCTTAGGTATCGCTGGAACGATAAAATTGCTAAGTACCGCGCCGTGTCGGTTAGCCGGTTCGCGGTAAGTGTACACTTTTTTCCTATCGTTCCTAGATGATTTTAAACGTTATATTCGTGGTAAACTGTGCATACGAAACCATGTGTCGTGACGCCAGTTCTCTCGGACGCGTATTTACCGAGTTATAAGCGAGTTAACTTCCGGCGAGTCGCTTAGGTATCGCTGGAACGATAAAATTGCTAAGTACCGCGCCGTGTCGGTTAGCCGGTTCGCGGTAAGAGTACACTTTTTTCCTATCGTTCCTAGATGATTTTAAACGTTATACTCGTGGTAAACTGTGCATACGAAACCGTGTGTCGTGACGCCAGTTCTCTCGGACGCGTATTTACCGAGTTATAAGCGAGTTAACTTCCGGCGAGTCACTTAGGTATCGCTGGAACGATAGATTGCTAAGTACCGCGCCGTGTCGGTTAGCCGGTTCGCGGTAAGAGTAAACTTTTTTCCTATCGTTCCTAGATGATTTTAAACGTTATATTCGTGGTAAACTGTGCATACGAAACCATGTGTCGTGACGCCAGTTCTCTCGGACGCGTATTTACCGAGTTATAAGCGAGTTAACTTCCGGCGAGTCGCTTAGGTATCGCTGGAACGATAAAATTGCTAAGTACCGCGCCGTGTCGGTTAGCCGGTTCGCGGTAAGAGTACACTTTTTTCCTATCGTTCCTAGACGATTTTAAACGTTATATTCGTGGTAAACTGTGCATACGAAACCGTGTGTCGTGACGCCAGTTCTCTCGGACGCGTATTTACCGAGTTATAAGCGAGTTAACTTCCGGCGAGTCACTTAGGTATCGTCGGAACGATAGATTGCTAAGTACCGCGCCGTGTCGGTTAGCCGGTTCGCGGTAAGAGTAAACTTTTTTCCTATCGTTCCTAGATGATTTTAAACGTTATATTCGTGGTAAACTGTGCATACGAAACCATGTGTCGTGACGCCAGTTCTCTCGGACGCGTATTTACCGAGTTATAAGCGAGTTAACTTCCGGCGAGTCGCTTAGGTATCGCTGGAACGATAAAATTGCTAAGTACCGCGCCGTGTCGGTTAGCCGGTTCGCGGTAAGAGTAAACTTTTTTCCTATCGTTCCTAGATGATTTTAAACGTTATATTCGTGGTAAACTGTGCATACGAAACCGTGTGTCGTGACGCCAGTTCTCTCGGACGCGTATTTACCGAGTTATAAGCGAGTTAACTTCCGGCGAGTCGCTTAGGTATCGCTGGAACGATAAAATTGCTAAGTACCGCGCCGTGTCGGTTAGCCGGTTCGCGGTAAGAGTACACTTTTTTCCTATCGTTCCTAGATGATTTTAAACGTTATATTCGTGGTAAACTGTGCATACGAAACCGTGTGTCGTGACGCCAGTTCTCTCGGACGCGTATTTACCGAGTTATAAGCGAGTTAACTTCCGGCGAGTCACTTAGGTATCGTCGGAACGATAGATTGCTAAGTACCGCGCCGTGTCGGTTAGCCGGTTCGCGGTAAGAGTAAACTTTTTTCCTATCGTTCCTAGATGATTTTAAACGTTATATTCGTGGTAAACTGTGCATACGAAACCATGTGTCGTGACGCCAGTTCTCTCGGACGCGTATTTACCGAGTTATAAGCGAGTTAACTTCCGGCGAGTCGCTTAGGTATCGCTGGAACGATAAAATTGCTAAGTACCGCGCCGTGTCGGTTAGCCGGTTCGCGGTAAGAGTAAACTTTTTTCCTATCGTTCCTAGATGATTTTAAACGTTATATTCGTGGTAAACTTTGCATACGAAACCATGTGTCGTGACGCCAGTTCTCTCGGACGCGTATTTACCGAGTTATAAGCGAGTTAACTTCCGGCGAGTCGCTTAGGTATCGCTGGAACGATAAAATTGCTAAGTACCGCGCCGTGTCGGTTAGCCGGTTCGCGGTAAGTGTACACTTTTTTCCTATCGTTCCTAGATGATTTTAAACGTTATATTCGTGGTAAACTGTGCATACGAAACCATGTGTCGTGACGCCAGTTCTCTCGGACGCGTATTTACCGAGTTATAAGCGAGTTAACTTCCGGCGAGTCGCTTAGGTATCGCTGGAACGATAAAATTGCTAAGTACCGCGCCGTGTCGGTTAGCCGGTTCGCGGTAAGAGTACACTTTTTTCCTATCGTTCCTAGATGATTTTAAACGTTATACTCGTGGTAAACTGTGCATACGAAACCGTGTGTCGTGACGCCAGTTCTCTCGGACGCGTATTTACCGAGTTATAAGCGAGTTAACTTCCGGCGAGTCACTTAGGTATCGTTGGAACGATAGATTGCTAAGTACCGCGCCGTGTCGGTTAGCCGGTTCGCGGTAAGAGTAAACTTTTTTCCTATCGTTCCTAGATGATTTTAAACGTTATATTCGTGGTAAACTGTGCATACGAAACCATGTGTCGTGACGCCAGTTCTCTCGGACGCGTATTTACCGAGTTATAAGCGAGTTAACTTCCGGCGAGTCGCTTAGGTATCGCTGGAACGATAAAATTGCTAAGTACCGCGCCGTGTCGGTTAGCCGGTTCGCGGTAAGAGTAAACTTTTTTCCTATCGTTCCTAGATGATTTTAAACGTTATATTCGTGGTAAACTGTGCATACGAAACCATGTGTCGTGACGCCAGTTCTCTCGGACGCGTATTTACCGAGTTATAAGCGAGTTAACTTCCGGCGAGTCACTTAGGTATCGTTGGAACGATAGATTGCTAAGTACCGCGCCGTGTCGGTTAGCCGGTTCGCGGTAAGAGTAAACTTTTTTCCTATCGTTCCTAGATGATTTTAAACGTTATATTCGTGGTAAACTGTGCATACGAAACCATGTGTCGTGACGCCAGTTCTCTCGGACGCGTATTTACCGAGTTATAAGCGAGTTAACTTCCGGCGAGTCACTTAGGTATCGTTGGAACGATAGATTGCTAAGTACCGCGCCGTGTCGGTTAGCCGGTTCGCGGTAAGAGTAAACTTTTTTCCTATCGTTCCTAGATGATTTTAAACGTTATATTCGTGGTAAACTGTGCATACGAAACCGTGTGTCGTGACGCCAGTTCTCTCGGACGCGTATTTACCGAGTTATAAGCGAGTTAACTTCCGGCGAGTCGCTTAGGTATCGCTGGAACGATAAAATTGCTAAGTACCGCGCCGTGTCGGTTAGCCGGTTCGCGGTAAGTGTACACTTTTTTCCTATCGTTCCTAGATGATTTTAAACGTTATATTCGTGGTAAACTGTGCATACGAAACCATGTGTCGTGACGCCAGTTCTCTCGGACGCGTATTTACCGAGTTATAAGCGAGTTAACTTCCGGCGAGTCGCTTAGGTATCGCTGGAACGATAAAATTGCTAAGTACCGCGCCGTGTCGGTTAGACGGTTCGCGGTAAGAGTACACTTTTTTCCTATCGTTCCTAGATGATTTTAAACGTTATACTCGTGGTAAACTGTGCATACGAAACCGTGTGTCGTGACGCCAGTTCTCTCGGACGCGTATTTACCGAGTTATAAGCGAGTTAACTTCCGGCGAGTCACTTAGGTATCGTTGGAACGATAGATTGCTAAGTACCGCGCCGTGTCGGTTAGCCGGTTCGCGGTAAGAGTAAACTTTTTTCCTATCGTTCCTAGATGATTTTAAACGTTATATTCGTGGTAAACTGTGCATACGAAACCATGTGTCGTGACGCCAGTTCTCTCGGACGCGTATTTACCGAGTTATAAGCGAGTTAACTTCCGGCGAGTCGCTTAGGTATCGCTGGAACGATAAAATTGCTAAGTACCGCGCCGTGTCGGTTAGCCGGTTCGCGGTAAGAGTACACTTTTTTCCTATCGTTCCTAGACGATTTTAAACGTTATATTCGTGGTAAACTGTGCATACGAAACCGTGTGTCGTGACGCCAGTTCTCTCGGACGCGTATTTACCGAGTTATAAGCGAGTTAACTTCCGGCGAGTCACTTAGGTATCGTCTAGGAACGATAGGTTGCTAAGTACCGCGCCGTGTCGGTTAGCCGGTTCGCGGTAAGAGTAAACTTTTTTCCTATCGTTCCTAGATGATTTTAAACGTTATATTCGTGGTAAACTGTGCATACGAAACCATGTGTCGTGACGCCAGTTCTCTCGGACGCGTATTTACCGAGTTATAAGCGAGTTAACTTCCGGCGAGTCGCTTAGGTATCGCTGGAACGATAAAATTGCTAAGTACCGCGCCGTGTCGGTTAGCCGGTTCGCGGTAAGAGTAAACTTTTTTCCTATCGTTCCTAGATGATTTTAAACGTTATATTCGTGGTAAACTTTGCATACGAAACCATGTGTCGTGACGCCAGTTCTCTCGGACGCGTATTTACCGAGTTATAAGCGAGTTAACTTCCGGCGAGTCGCTTAGGTATCGCTGGAACGATAAAATTGCTAAGTACCGCGCCGTGTCGGTTAGCCGGTTCGCGGTAAGAGTAAACTTTTTTCCTATCGTTCCTAGATGATTTTAAACGTTATATTCGTGGTAAACTGTGCATACGAAACCGTGTGTCGTGACGCCAGTTCTCTCGGACGCGTATTTACCGAGTTATAAGCGAGTTAACTTCCGGCGAGTCGCTTAGGTATCGCTGGAACGATAAAATTGCTAAGTACCGCGCCGTGTCGGTTAGCCGGTTCGCGGTAAGTGTACACTTTTTTCCTATCGTTCCTAGATGATTTTAAACGTTATATTCGTGGTAAACTGTGCATACGAAACCATGTGTCGTGACGCCAGTTCTCTCGGACGCGTATTTACCGAGTTATAAGCGAGTTAACTTCCGGTGAGTCGCTTAGGTATCGCTGGAACGATAAAATTGCTAAGTACCGCGCCGTGTCGGTTAGCCGGTTCGCGGTAAGAGTACACTTTTTTCCTATCGTTCCTAGATGATTTTAAACGTTATATTCGTGGTAAACTGTGCATACGAAACCGTGTATCGTGACGCCAGTTCTCTCGGACGCGTATTTACCGAGTTATAAGCGAGTTAACTTCCGGCGAGTCGCTTAGGTATCGCTGGAACGATAAAATTGCTAAGTACCGCGCCGTGTCGGTTAGCCGGTTCGCGGTAAGAGTAAACTTTTTTCCTATCGTTCCTAGATGATTTTAAACGTTATATTCGTGGTAAACTGTGCATACGAAACCATGTGTCGTGACGCCAGTTCTCTCGGACGCGTATTTACCGAGTTATAAGCGAGTTAACTTCCGGCGAGTCGCTTAGGTATCGCTGGAACGATAAAATTGCTAAGTACCGCGCCGTGTCGGTTAGCCGGTTCATGGTAAGAGTAAACTTTTTTCCTATCGTTCCTAGATGATTTTAAACGTTATATTCGTGGTAAACTGTGCATACGAAACCATGTGTCGTGACGCCAGTTCTCTCGGACGCGTATTTACCGAGTTATAAGCGAGTTAACTTCCGGCGAGTCGCTTAGGTATCGCTGGAACGATAAAATTGCTAAGTACCGCGCCGTGTCGGTTAGCTGGTTCATGGTAAGAGTAAACTTTTTTCCTATCGTTCCTAGATGATTTTAAACGTTATATTCGTGGTAAACTGTGCATACGAAACCATGTGTCGTGACGCCAGTTCTCTCGGACGCGTATTTACCGAGTTATAAGCGAGTTAACTTCCGGCGAGTCGCTTAGGTATCGCTGGAACGATAAAATTGCTAAGTACCGCGCCGTGTCGGTTAGCCGGTTCGCGGTAAGAGTAAACTTTTTTCCTATCGTTCCTAGATGATTTTAAACGTTATATTTGTGGTAAACTGTGCATACGAAACCGTGTGTCGTGACGCCAGTTCTCTCGGACGCGTATTTACCGAGTTATAAGCGAGTTAACTTCCGGCGAGTCGCTTAGGTATCGCTGGAACGATAAAATTGCTAAGTACCGCGCCGTGTCGGTTAGACGGTTCGCGGTAAGAGTAAACTTTTTTCCTATCGTTCCTAGATGATTTTAAACGTTATATTCGTGGTAAACTGTGCATACGAAACCGTGTGTCGTGACGCCAGTTCTCTCGGACGCGTATTTACCGAGTTATAAGCGAGTTAACTTCCGGCGAGTCGCTTAGGTATCGCTGGAACGATAAAATTGCTAAGTACCGCGCCGTGTCGGTTAGCCGGTTCGCGGTAAGAGTACACTTTTTTCCTATCGTTCCTAGATGATTTTAAACGTTATATTCGTGGTAAACTGTGCATACGAAACCGTGTGTCGTGACGCCAGTTCTCTCGGACGCGTATTTGCCGAGTTATAAGCGAGTTAACTTCCGGCGAGTCACTTAGGTATCGTTGGAACGATAGATTGCTAAGTACCGCGCCGTGTCGGTTAGCCGGTTCGCGGTAAGAGTAAACTTTTTTCCTATCGTTCCTAGATGATTTTAAACGTTATATTCGTGGTAAACTGTGCATACGAAACCATGTGTCGTGACGCCAGTTCTCTCGGACGCGTATTTACCGAGTTATAAGCGAGTTAACTTCCGGCGAGTCGCTTAGGTATCGCTGGAACGATAAAATTGCTAAGTACCGCGCCGTGTCGGTTAGCCGGTTCGCGGTAAGAGTAAACTTTTTTCCTATCGTTCCTAGATGATTTTAAACGTTATATTCGTGGTAAACTGTGCATACGAAACCGTGTGTCGTGACGCCAGTTCTCTCGGACGCGTATTTACCGAGTTATAAGCGAGTTAACTTCCGGCGAGTCACTTAGGTATCGTTGGAACGATAGATTGCTAAGTACCGCGCCGTGTCGGTTAGCCGGTTCGCGGTAAGAGTAAACTTTTTTCCTATCGTTCCTAGATGATTTTAAACGTTATATTCGTGGTAAACTGTGCATACGAAACCATGTGTCGTGACGCCAGTTCTCTCGGACGCGTATTTACCGAGTTATAAGCGAGTTAACTTCCGGCGAGTCACTTAGGTATCGTTGGAACGATAGATTGCTAAGTACCGCGCCGTGTCGGTTAGCCGGTTCGCGGTAAGAGTAAACTTTTTTCCTATCGTTCCTTGATGATTTTAAACGTTATATTCGTGGTAAACTGTGCATACGAAACCGTGTGTCGTGACGCCAGTTCTCTCGGACGCGTATTTACCGAGTTATAAGCGAGTTAACTTCCGGCGAGTCGCTTAGGTATCGCTGGAACGATAAAATTGCTAAGTACCGCGCCGTGTCGGTTAGCCGGTTCGCGGTAAGTGTACACTTTTTTCCTATCGTTCCTAGATGATTTTAAACGTTATATTCGTGGTAAACTGTGCATACGAAACCGTGTGTCGTGACGCCAGTTCTCTCGGACGCGTATTTACCGAGTTATAAGCGAGTTAACTTCCGGCGAGTCGCTTAGGTATCGCTGGAACGATAAAATTGCTAAGTACCGCGCCGTGTCGGTTAGCCGGTTCGCGGTAAGAGTAAACTTTTTTCCTATCGTTCCTAGATGATTTTAAACGTTATATTCGTGGTAAACTGTGCATACGAAACCGTGTATCGTGACGCCAGTTCTCTCGGACGCGTATTTACCGAGTTATAAGCGAGTTAACTTCCGGCGAGTCGCTTAGGTATCGCTGGAACGATAAAATTGCTAAGTACCGCGCCGTGTCGGTTAGCCGGTTCGCGGTAAGAGTAAACTTTTTTCCTATCGTTCCTAGATGATTTTAAACGTTATATTCGTGGTAAACTGTGCATACGAAACCATGTGTCGTGACGCCAGTTCTCTCGGACGCGTATTTACCGAGTTATAAGCGAGTTAACTTCCGGCGAGTCGCTTAGGTATCGCTGGAACGATAAAATTGCTAAGTACCGCGCCGTGTCGGTTAGCCGGTTCGTGGTAAGAGTAAACTTTTTTCCTATCGTTCCTAGATGATTTTAAACGTTATATTCGTGGTAAACTGTGCATACGAAACCATGTGTCGTGACGCCAGTTCTCTCGGACGCGTATTTACCGAGTTATAAGCGAGTTAACTTCCGGCGAGTCGCTTAGGTATCGCTGGAACGATAAAATTGCTAAGTACCGCGCCGTGTCGGTTAGCCGGTTCGCGGTAAGAGTACACTTTTTTCCTATCGTTCCTAGATGATTTTAAACGTTATATTCGTGGTAAACTGTGCATACGAAACCGTGTGTCGTGACGCCAGTTCTCTCGGACGCGTATTTGCCGAGTTATAAGCGAGTTAACTTCCGGCGAGTCACTTAGGTATCGTTGGAACGATAGATTGCTAAGTACCGCGCCGTGTCGGTTAGCCGGTTCGCGGTAAGAGTAAACTTTTTTCCTATCGTTCCTAGATGATTTTAAACGTTATATTCGTGGTAAACTGTGCATACGAAACCATGTGTCGTGACGCCAGTTCTCTCGGACGCGTATTTACCGAGTTATAAGCGAGTTAACTTCCGGCGAGTCGCTTAGGTATCGCTGGAACGATAAAATTGCTAAGTACCGCGCCGTGTCGGTTAGCCGGTTCGCGGTAAGAGTAAACTTTTTTCCTATCGTTCCTAGATGATTTTAAACGTTATATTCGTGGTAAACTGTGCATACGAAACCGTGTGTCGTGACGCCAGTTCTCTCGGACGCGTATTTACCGAGTTATAAGCGAGTTAACTTCCGGCGAGTCACTTAGGTATCGTTGGAACGATAGATTGCTAAGTACCGCGCCGTGTCGGTTAGCCGGTTCGCGGTAAGAGTAAACTTTTTTCCTATCGTTCCTAGATGATTTTAAACGTTATATTCGTGGTAAACTGTGCATACGAAACCATGTGTCGTGACGCCAGTTCTCTCGGACGCGTATTTACCGAGTTATAAGCGAGTTAACTTCCGGCGAGTCACTTAGGTATCGTTGGAACGATAGATTGCTAAGTACCGCGCCGTGTCGGTTAGCCGGTTCGCGGTAAGAGTAAACTTTTTTCCTATCGTTCCTAGATGATTTTAAACGTTATATTCGTGGTAAACTGTGCATACGAAACCGTGTGTCGTGACGCCAGTTCTCTCGGACGCGTATTTACCGAGTTATAAGCGAGTTAACTTCCGGCGAGTCGCTTAGGTATCGCTGGAACGATAAAATTGCTAAGTACCGCGCCGTGTCGGTTAGCCGGTTCGCGGTAAGTGTACACTTTTTTCCTATCGTTCCTAGATGATTTTAAACGTTATATTCGTGGTAAACTGTGCATACGAAACCATGTGTCGTGACGCCAGTTCTCTCGGACGCGTATTTACCGAGTTATAAGCGAGTTAACTTCCGGCGAGTCGCTTAGGTATCGCTGGAACGATAAAATTGCTAAGTACCGCGCCGTGTCGGTTAGCCGGTTCGCGGTAAGAGTACACTTTTTTCCTATCGTTCCTAGATGATTTTAAACGTTATATTCGTGGTAAACTGTGCATACGAAACCGTGTATCGTGACGCCAGTTCTCTCGGACGCGTATTTACCGAGTTATAAGCGAGTTAACTTCCGGCGAGTCGCTTAGGTATCGCTGGAACGATAAAATTGCTAAGTACCGCGCCGTGTCGGTTAGCCGGTTCGCGGTAAGAGTAAACTTTTTTCCTATCGTTCCTAGATGATTTTAAACGTTATATTCGTGGTAAACTGTGCATACGAAACCGTGTGTCGTGACGCCAGTTCTCTCGGACGCGTATTTACCGAGTTATAAGCGAGTTAACTTCCGGCGAGTCACTTAGGTATCGTTGGAACGATAGATTGCTAAGTACCGCGCCGTGTCGGTTAGCCGGTTCGCGGTAAGAGTAAACTTTTTTCCTATCGTTCCTAGATGATTTTAAACGTTATATTCGTGGTAAACTGTGCATACGAAACCATGTGTCGTGACGCCAGTTCTCTCGGACGCGTATTTACCGAGTTATAAGCGAGTTAACTTCCGGCGAGTCGCTTAGGTATCGCTGGAACGATAAAATTGCTAAGTACCGCGCCGTGTCGGTTAGCCGGTTCATGGTAAGAGTAAACTTTTTTCCTATCGTTCCTAGATGATTTTAAACGTTATATTCGTGGTAAACTGTGCATACGAAACCATGTGTCGTGACGCCAGTTCTCTCGGACGCGTATTTACCGAGTTATAAGCGAGTTAACTTCCGGCGAGTCGCTTAGGTATCGCTGGAACGATAAAATTGCTAAGTACCGCGCCGTGTCGGTTAGCCGGTTCATGGTAAGAGTAAACTTTTTTCCTATCGTTCCTAGATGATTTTAAACGTTATATTCGTGGTAAACTGTGCATACGAAACCATGTGTCGTGACGCCAGTTCTCTCGGACGCGTATTTACCGAGTTATAAGCGAGTTAACTTCCGGCGAGTCGCTTAGGTATCGCTGGAACGATAAAATTGCTAAGTACCGCGCCGTGTCGGTTAGTCGGTTCGCGGTAAGAGTAAACTTTTTTCCTATCGTTCCTAGATGATTTTAAACGTTATATTTGTGGTAAACTGTGCATACGAAACCGTGTGTCGTGACGCCAGTTCTCTCGGACGCGTATTTACCGAGTTATAAGCGAGTTAACTTCCGGCGAGTCGCTTAGGTATCGCTGGAACGATAAAATTGCTAAGTACCGCGCCGTGTCGGTTAGCCGGTTCGCGGTAAGAGTAAACTTTTTTCCTATCGTTCCTAGATGATTTTAAACGTTATATTCGTGGTAAACTGTGCATACGAAACCGTGTGTCGTGACGCCAGTTCTCTCGGACGCGTATTTACCGAGTTATAAGCGAGTTAACTTCCGGCGAGTCGCTTAGGTATCGCTGGAACGATAAAATTGCTAAGTACCGCGCCGTGTCGGTTAGCCGGTTCGCGGTAAGAGTAAACTTTTTTCCTATCGTTCCTAGATGATTTTAAACGTTATATTCGTGGTAAACTGTGCATACGAAACCGTGTGTCGTGACGCCAGTTCTCTCGGACGCGTATTTACCGAGTTATAAGCGAGTTAACTTCCGGCGAGTCGCTTAGGTATCGCTGGAACGATAGATTGCTAAGTACCGCGCCGTGTCGGTTAGCCGGTTCGCGGTAAGAGTAAACTTTTTTCCTATCGTTCCTAGATGATTTTAAACGTTATATTCGTGGTAAACTGTGCATACGAAACCGTGTGTCGTGACGCCAGTTCTCTCGGACGCGTATTTACCGAGTTATAAGCGAGTTAACTTCCGGCGAGTCGCTTAGGTATCGCTGGAACGATAAAATTGCTAAGTACCGCGCCGTGTCGGTTAGCCGGTTCGCGGTAAGAGTAAACTTTTTTCCTATCGTTCCTAGATGATTTTAAACGTTATATTCTTGGTAAACTGTGCATACGAAACCATGTGTCGTGACGCCAGTTCTCTCGGACGCGTATTTACCGAGTTATAAGCGAGTTAACTTCCGGCGAGTCGCTTAGGTATCGCTGGAACGATAAAATTGCTAAGTACCGCGCCGTGTCGGTTAGCCGGTTCGCGGTAAGAGTAAACTTTTTTCCTATCGTTCCTAGATGATTTTAAACGTTATATTCGTGGTAAACTGTGCATACGAAACCGTGTGTCGTGACGCCAGTTCTCTCGGACGCGTATTTACCGAGTTATAAGCGAGTTAACTTCCGGCGAGTCGCTTAGGTATCGCTGGAACGATAAAATTGCTAAGTACCGCGCCGTGTCGGTTAGCCGGTTCGCGGTAAGAGAAAACTTTTTTCCTATCGTTCCTAGATGATTTTAAACGTTATATTCGTGGTAAACTGTGCATACGAAACCGTGTGTCGTGACGCCAGTTCTCTCGGACGCGTATTTACCGAGTTATAAGCGAGTTAACTTCCGGCGAGTCACTTAGGTATCGTTGGAACGATAGATTGCTAAGTACCGCGCCGTGTCGGTTAGCCGGTTCGCGGTAAGAGTAAACTTTTTTCCTATCGTTCCTAGATGATTTTAAACGTTATATTCGTGGTAAACTGTGCATACGAAACCGTGTGTCGTGACGCCAGTTCTCTCGGACGCGTATTTACCGAGTTATAAGCGAGTTAACTTCCGGCGAGTCGCTTAGGTATCGCTGGAACGATAAAATTGCTAAGTACCGCGCCGTGTCGGTTAGCCGGTTCGCGGTAAGAGTAAACTTTTTTCCTATCGTTCCTAGATGATTTTAAACGTTATATTCGTGGTAAACTGTGCATACGAAACCATGTGTCGTGACGCCAGTTCTCTCGGACGCGTATTTACCGAGTTATAAGCGAGTTAACTTCCGGCGAGTCGCTTAGGTATCGCTGGAACGATAAAATTGCTAAGTACCGCGCCGTGTCGGTTAGCCGGTTCATGGTAAGAGTAAACTTTTTTCCTATCGTTCCTAGATGATTTTAAACGTTATATTCGTGGTAAACTGTGCATACGAAACCATGTGTCGTGACGCCAGTTCTCTCGGACGCGTATTTACCGAGTTATAAGCGAGTTAACTTCCGGCGAGTCGCTTAGGTATCGCTGGAACGATAAAATTGCTAAGTACCGCGCCGTGTCGGTTAGCCGGTTCATGGTAAGAGTAAACTTTTTTCCTATCGTTCCTAGATGATTTTAAACGTTATATTCGTGGTAAACTGTGCATACGAAACCATGTGTCGTGACGCCAGTTCTCTCGGACGCGTATTTACCGAGTTATAAGCGAGTTAACTTCCGGCGAGTCGCTTAGGTATCGCTGGAACGATAAAATTGCTAAGTACCGCGCCGTGTCGGTTAGCCGGTTCGCGGTAAGAGTAAACTTTTTTCCTATCGTTCCTAGATGATTTTAAACGTTATATTTGTGGTAAACTGTGCATACGAAACCGTGTGTCGTGACGCCAGTTCTCTCGGACGCGTATTTACCGAGTTATAAGCGAGTTAACTTCCGGCGAGTCGCTTAGGTATCGCTGGAACGATAAAATTGCTAAGTACCGCGCCGTGTCGGTTAGCCGGTTCGCGGTAAGAGTAAACTTTTTTCCTATCGTTCCTAGATGATTTTAAACGTTATATTCGTGGTAAACTGTGCATACGAAACCGTGTGTCGTGACGCCAGTTCTCTCGGACGCGTATTTACCGAGTTATAAGCGAGTTAACTTCCGGCGAGTCGCTTAGGTATCGCTGGAACGATAAAATTGCTAAGTACCGCGCCGTGTCGGTTAGCCGGTTCGCGGTAAGAGTAAACTTTTTTCCTATCGTTCCTAGATGATTTTAAACGTTATATTCGTGGTAAACTGTGCATACGAAACCGTGTGTCGTGACGCCAGTTCTCTCGGACGCGTATTTACCGAGTTATAAGCGAGTTAACTTCCGGCGAGTCGCTTAGGTATCGCTGGAACGATAGATTGCTAAGTACCGCGCCGTGTCGGTTAGCCGGTTCGCGGTAAGAGTAAACTTTTTTCCTATCGTTCCTAGATGATTTTAAACGTTATATTCGTGGTAAACTGTGCATACGAAACCATGTGTCGTGACGCCAGTTCTCTCGGACGCGTATTTACCGAGTTATAAGCGAGTTAACTTCCGGCGAGTCGCTTAGGTATCGCTGGAACGATAAAATTGCTAAGTACCGCGCCGTGTCGGTTAGCCGGTTCGCGGTAAGAGTAAACTTTTTTCCTATCGTTCCTAGATGATTTTAAACGTTATATTCTTGGTAAACTGTGCATACGAAACCATGTGTCGTGACGCCAGTTCTCTCGGACGCGTATTTACCGAGTTATAAGCGAGTTAACTTCCGGCGAGTCGCTTAGGTATCGCTGGAACGATAAAATTGCTAAGTACCGCGCCGTGTCGGTTAGCCGGTTCGCGGTAAGAGTAAACTTTTTTCCTATCGTTCCTAGATGATTTTAAACGTTATATTCGTGGTAAACTGTGCATACGAAACCGTGTGTCGTGACGCCAGTTCTCTCGGACGCGTATTTACCGAGTTATAAGCGAGTTAACTTCCGGCGAGTCGCTTAGGTATCGCTGGAACGATAAAATTGCTAAGTACCGCGCCGTGTCGGTTAGCCGGTTCGCGGTAAGAGTAAACTTTTTTCCTATCGTTCCTAGATGATTTTAAACGTTATATTCGTGGTAAACTGTGCATACGAAACCGTGTGTCGTGACGCCAGTTCTCTCGGACGCGTATTTACCGAGTTATAAGCGAGTTAACTTCCGGCGAGTCGCTTAGGTATCTAGGAACGATAGATTGCTAAGTACCGCGCCGTGTCGGTTAGCCGGTTCGCGGTAAGAGTAAACTTTTTTCCTATCGTTCCTAGATGATTTTAAACGTTATATTCGTGGTAAACTGTGCATACGAAACCATGTGTCGTGACGCCAGTTCTCTCGGACGCGTATTTACCGAGTTATAAGCGAGTTAACTTCCGGCGAGTCGCTTAGGTATCGCTGGAACGATAAAATTGCTAAGTACCGCGCCGTGTCGGTTAGCCGGTTCGCGGTAAGAGTAAACTTTTTTCCTATCGTTCCTAGATGATTTTAAACGTTATATTCTTGGTAAACTGTGCATACGAAACCATGTGTCGTGACGCCAGTTCTCTCGGACGCGTATTTACCGAGTTATAAGCGAGTTAACTTCCGGCGAGTCGCTTAGGTATCGCTGGAACGATAAAATTGCTAAGTACCGCGCCGTGTCGGTTAGCCGGTTCGCGGTAAGAGTAAACTTTTTTCCTATCGTTCCTAGATGATTTTAAACGTTATATTCGTGGTAAACTGTGCATACGAAACCGTGTGTCGTGACGCCAGTTCTCTCGGACGCGTATTTACCGAGTTATAAGCGAGTTAACTTCCGGCGAGTCGCTTAGGTATCGCTGGAACGATAAAATTGCTAAGTACCGCGCCATGTCGGTTAGCCGGTTCGCGGTAAGAGAAAACTTTTTTCCTATCGTTCCTAGATGATTTTAAACGTTATATTCGTGGTAAACTGTGCATACGAAACCGTGTGTCGTGACGCCAGTTCTCTCGGACGCGTATTTACCGAGTTATAAGCGAGTTAACTTCCGGCGAGTCACTTAGGTATCGTTGGAACGATAGATTGCTAAGTACCGCGCCGTGTCGGTTAGCCGGTTCGCGGTAAGAGTAAACTTTTTTCCTATCGTTCCTAGATGATTTTAAACGTTATATTCGTGGTAAACTGTGCATACGAAACCGTGTGTCGTGACGCCAGTTCTCTCGGACGCGTATTTACCGAGTTATAAGCGAGTTAACTTCCGGCGAGTCGCTTAGGTATCGCTGGAACGATAAAATTGCTAAGTACCGCGCCGTGTCGGTTAGCCGGTTCGCGGTAAGAGTAAACTTTTTTCCTATCGTTCCTAGATGATTTTAAACGTTATATTCGTGGTAAACTGTGCATACGAAACCGTGTGTCGTGACGCCAGTTCTCTCGGACGCGTATTTACCGAGTTATAAGCGAGTTAACTTCCGGCGAGTCGCTTAGGTATCGCTGGAACGATAAAATTGCTAAGTACCGCGCCGTGTCGGTTAGCCGGTTCGCGGTAAGAGTAAACTTTTTTCCTATCGTTCCTAGATGATTTTAAACGTTATATTCGTGGTAAACTGTGCATACGAAACCGTGTGTCGTGACGCCAGTTCTCTCGGACGCGTATTTACCGAGTTATAAGCGAGTTAACTTCCGGCGAGTCGCTTAGGTATCGCTGGAACGATGAAATTGCTAAGTACCGCGCCGTGTCGGTTAGCCGGTTCGCGGTAAGAGTACACTTTTTTCCTATCGTTCCTAGATGATTTTAAACGTTATATTCGTGGTAAACTGTGCATACGAAACCGTGTGTCGTGACGCCAGTTCTCTCGGACGCGTATTTACCGAGTTATAAGCGAGTTAACTTCCGGCGAGTCGCTTAGGTATCGCTGGAACGATAAAATTGCTAAGTACCGCCCCGTGTCGGTTAGCCGGTTCGCGGTAAGAGTACACTTTTTTCCTATCGTTCCTAGATGATTTTAAACGTTATATTCGTGGTAAACTGTGCATACGAAACCGTGTGTCGTGACGCCAGTTCTCTCGGACGCGTATTTACCGAGTTATAAGCGAGTTAACTTCCGGCGAGTCACTTAGGTATCGTTGGAACGATAGATTGCTAAGTACCGCGCCGTGTCGGTTAGCCGGTTCGCGGTAAGAGTAAACTTTTTTCCTATCGTTCCTAGATGATTTTAAACGTTATATTCGTGGTAAACTGTGCATACGAAACCATGTGTCGTGACGCCAGTTCTCTCGGACGCGTATTTACCGAGTTATAAGCGAGTTAACTTCCGGCGAGTCGCTTAGGTATCGCTGGAACGATAAAATTACTAAGTACCGCGCCGTGTCGGTTAGCCGGTTCGCGGTAAGAGTAAACTTTTTTCCTATCGTTCCTAGATGATTTTAAACGTTATATTCGTGGTAAACTGTGCATACGAAACCATGTGTCGTGACGCCAGTTCTCTCGGACGCGTATTTACCGAGTTATAAGCGAGTTAACTTCCGGCGAGTCGCTTAGGTATCGCTGGAACGATAAAATTGCTAAGTACCGCGCCGTGTCGGTTAGCCGGTTCGCGGTAAGAGTAAACTTTTTTCCTATCGTTCCTAGATGATTTTAAACGTTATATTCGTGGTAAACTGTGCATACGAAACCGTGGGTCGTGACGCCAGTTCTCTCGGACGCGTATTTACCGAGTTATAAGCGAGTTAACTTCCGGCGAGTCGCTTAGGTATCGCTGGAACGATAAAATTGCTAAGTACCGCGCCGTGTCGGTTAGCCGGTTCGCGGTAAGAGTAAACTTTTTTCCTATCGTTCCTAGATGATTTTAAACGTTATATTCGTGGTAAACTGTGCATACGAAACCGTGTGTCGTGACGCCAGTTCTCTCGGACGCGTATTTACCGAGTTATAAGCGAGTTAACTTCCGGCGAGTCGCTTAGGTATCGCTGGAACGATAAAATTGCTAAGTACCGCGCCGTGTCAGTTAGCCGGTTCGCGGTAAGAGTACACTTTTTTCCTATCGTTCCTAGATGATTTTAAACGTTATATTCGTGGTAAACTGTGCATACGAAACCGTGTGTCGTGACGCCAGTTCTCTCGGACGCGTATTTACCGAGTTATAAGCGAGTTAACTTCCGGCGAGTCACTTAGGTATCGTTGGAACGATAGATTGCTAAGTACCGCGCCGTGTCGGTTAGCCGGTTCGCGGTAAGAGTAAACTTTTTTCCTATCGTTCCTAGATGATTTTAAACGTTATATTCGTGGTAAACTGTGCATACGAAACCATGTGTCGTGACGCCAGTTCTCTCGGACGCGTATTTACCGAGTTATAAGCGAGTTAACTTCCGGCGAGTCGCTTAGGTATCGCTGGAACGATAAAATTGCTAAGTACCGCGCCGTGTCGGTTAGCCGGTTCGCGGTAAGAGTAAACTTTTTTCCTATCGTTCCTAGATGATTTTAAACGTTATATTCGTGGTAAACTGTGCATACGAAACCATGTGTCGTGACGCCAGTTCTCTCGGACGCGTATTTACCGAGTTATAAGCGAGTTAACTTCCGGCGAGTCGCTTAGGTATCGCTGGAACGATAAAATTGCTAAGTACCGCGCCGTGTCGGTTAGCCGGTTCGCGGTAAGAGTAAACTTTTTTCCTATCGTTCCTAGATGATTTTAAACGTTATATTCGTGGTAAACTGTGCATACGAAACCGTGTGTCGTGACGCCAGTTCTCTCGGACGCGTATTTACCGAGTTATAAGCGAGTTAACTTCCGGCGAGTCACTTAGGTATCGTTGGAACGATAGATTGCTAAGTACCGCGCCGTGTCGGTTAGCCGGTTCGCGGTAAGAGTAAACTTTTTTCCTATCGTTCCTAGATGATTTTAAACGTTATATTCGTGGTAAACTGTGCATACGAAACCATGTGTCGTGACGCCAGTTCTCTCGGTCGCGTATTTACCGAGTTATAAGCGAGTTAACTTCCGGCGAGTCGCTTAGGTATCGCTGGAACGATAAAATTGCTAAGTACCGCGCCGTGTCGGTTAGCCGGTTCGCGGTAAGAGTAAACTTTTTTCCTATCGTTCCTAGATGATTTTAAACGTTATATTCGTGGTAAACTGTGCATACGAAACCATGTGTCGTGACGCCAGTTCTCTCGGACGCGTATTTACCGAGTTATAAGCGAGTTAACTTCCGGCGAGTCGCTTAGGTATCGCTGGAACGATAAAATTGCTAAGTACCGCGCCGTGTCGGTTAGCCGGTTCGCGGTAAGAGTAAACTTTTTTCCTATCGTTCCTAGATGATTTTAAACGTTATATTCGTGGTAAACTGTGCATACGAAACCGTGTGTCGTGACGCCAGTTCTCTCGGACGCGTATTTACCGAGTTATAAGCGAGTTAACTTCCGGCGAGTCGCTTAGGTATCGCTGGAACGATAAAATTGCTAAGTACCGCGCCGTGTCGGTTAGCCGGTTCGCGGTAAGAGTAAACTTTTTTCCTATCGTTCCTAGATGATTTTAAACGTTATATTCGTGGTAAACTGTGCATACGAAACCATGTGTCGTGACGCCAGTTCTCTCGGACGCGTATTTACCGAGTTATAAGCGAGTTAACTTCCGGCGAGTCGCTTAGGTATCGCTGGAACGATAAAATTGCTAAGTACCGCGCCGTGTCGGTTAGCCGGTTCGCGGTAAGAGTAAACTTTTTTCCTATCGTTCCTAGATGATTTTAAACGTTATATTCGTGGTAAACTGTGCATACGAAACCGTGTGTCGTGACGCCAGTTCTCTCGGACGCGTATTTACCGAGTTATAAGCGAGTTAACTTCCGGCGAGTCGCTTAGGTATCGCTGGAACGATAAAATTGCTAAGTACCGCGCCGTGTCGGTTAGCCGGTTCGCGGTAAGAGTACACTTTTTTCCTATCGTTCCTAGATGATTTTAAACGTTATATTCGTGGTAAACTGTGCATACGAAACCGTGTGTCGTGACGCCAGTTCTCTCGGACGCGTATTTACCGAGTTATAAGCGAGTTAACTTCCGGCGAGTCACTTAGGTATCGTTGGAACGATAGATTGCTAAGTACCGCGCCGTGTCGGTTAGCCGGTTCGCGGTAAGAGTAAACTTTTTTCCTATCGTTCCTAGATGATTTTAAACGTTATATTCGTGGTAAACTGTGCATACGAAACCATGTGTCGTGACGCCAGTTCTCTCGGACGCGTATTTACCGAGTTATAAGCGAGTTAACTTCCGGCGAGTCGCTTAGGTATCGCTGGAACGATAAAATTGCTAAGTACCGCGCCGTGTCGGTTAGCCGGTTCGCGGTAAGAGTAAACTTTTTTCCTATCGTTCCTAGATGATTTTAAACGTTATATTCGTGGTAAACTGTGCATACGAAACCATGTGTCGTGACGCCAGTTCTCTCGGACGCGTATTTACCGAGTTATAAGCGAGTTAACTTCCGGCGAGTCGCTTAGGTATCGCTGGAACGATAAAATTGCTAAGTACCGCGCCGTGTCGGTTAGCCGGTTCGCGGTAAGAGTAAACTTTTTTCCTATCGTTCCTAGATGATTTTAAACGTTATATTCGTGGTAAACTGTGCATACGAAACCGTGTGTCGTGACGCCAGTTCTCTCGGACGCGTATTTACCGAGTTATAAGCGAGTTAACTTCCGGCGAGTCGCTTAGGTATCGCTGGAACGATAAAATTGCTAAGTACCGCGCCGTGTCGGTTAGCCGGTTCGCGGTAAGAGTAAACTTTTTTCCTATCGTTCCTAGATGATTTTAAACGTTATATTCGTGGTAAACTGTGCATACGAAACCGTGTGTCGTGACGCCAGTTCTCTCGGACGCGTATTTACCGAGTTATAAGCGAGTTAACTTCCGGCGAGTCGCTTAGGTATCGCTGGAACGATAAAATTGCTAAGTACCGCGCCGTGTCGGTTAGCCGGTTCGCGGTAAGAGTAAACTTTTTTCCTATCGTTCCTAGATGATTTTAAACGTTATATTCGTGGTAAACTGTGCATACGAAACCATGTGTCGTGACGCCAGTTCTCTCGGACGCGTATTTACCGAGTTATAAGCGAGTTAACTTCCGGCGAGTCGCTTAGGTATCGCTGGAACGATAAAATTGCTAAGTACCGCGCCGTGTCGGTTAGCCGGTTCGCGGTAAGAGTAAACTTTTTTCCTATCGTTCCTAGATGATTTTAAACGTTATATTCGTGGTAAACTGTGCATACGAAACCGTGTGTCGTGACGCCAGTTCTCTCGGACGCGTATTTACCGAGTTATAAGCGAGTTAACTTCCGGCGAGTCGCTTAGGTATCGCTGGAACGATAAAATTGCTAAGTACCGCGCCGTGTCGGTTAGCCGGTTCGCGGTAAGAGTAAACTTTTTTCCTATCGTTCCTAGATGATTTTAAACGTTATATTCGTGGTAAACTGTGCATACGAAACCATGTGTCGTGACGCCAGTTCTCTCGGACGCGTATTTACCGAGTTATAAGCGAGTTAACTTCCGGCGAGTCGCTTAGGTATCGCTGGAACGATAAAATTGCTAAGTACCGCGCCGTGTCGGTTAGCCGGTTCGCGGTAAGAGTAAACTTTTTTCCTATCGTTCCTAGATGATTTTAAACGTTATATTCGTGGTAAACTGTGCATACGAAACCGTGTGTCGTGACGCCAGTTCTCTCGGACGCGTATTTACCGAGTTATAAGCGAGTTAACTTCCGGCGAGTCGCTTAGGTATCGCTGGAACGATAAAATTGCTAAGTACCGCGCCGTGTCGGTTAGCCGGTTCGCGGTAAGAGTACACTTTTTTCCTATCGTTCCTAGATGATTTTAAACGTTATATTCGTGGTAAACTGTGCATACGAAACCGTGTGTCGTGACGCCAGTTCTCTCGGACGCGTATTTACCGAGTTATAAGCGAGTTAACTTCCGGCGAGTCACTTAGGTATCGTTGGAACGATAGATTGCTAAGTACCGCGCCGTGTCGGTTAGCCGGTTCGCGGTAAGAGTAAACTTTTTTCCTATCGTTCCTAGATGATTTTAAACGTTATATTCGTGGTAAACTGTGCATACGAAACCATGTGTCGTGACGCCAGTTCTCTCGGACGCGTATTTACCGAGTTATAAGCGAGTTAACTTCCGGCGAGTCGCTTAGGTATCGCTGGAACGATAAAATTGCTAAGTACCGCGCCGTGTCGGTTAGCCGGTTCGCGGTAAGAGTAAACTTTTTTCCTATCGTTCCTAGATGATTTTAAACGTTATATTCGTGGTAAACTGTGCATACGAAACCATGTGTCGTGACGCCAGTTCTCTCGGACGCGTATTTACCGAGTTATAAGCGAGTTAACTTCCGGCGAGTCGCTTAGGTATCGCTGGAACGATAAAATTGCTAAGTACCGCGCCGTGTCGGTTAGCCGGTTCGCGGTAAGAGTAAACTTTTTTCCTATCGTTCCTAGATGATTTTAAACGTTATATTCGTGGTAAACTGTGCATACGAAACCGTGTGTCGTGACGCCAGTTCTCTCGGACGCGTATTTACCGAGTTATAAGCGAGTTAACTTCCGGCGAGTCGCTTAGGTATCGCTGGAACGATAAAATTGCTAAGTACCGCGCCGTGTCGGTTAGCCGGTTCGCGGTAAGAGTAAACTTTTTTCCTATCGTTCCTAGATGATTTTAAACGTTATATTCGTGGTAAACTGTGCATACGAAACCGTGTGTCGTGACGCCAGTTCTCTCGGACGCGTATTTACCGAGTTATAAGCGAGTTAACTTCCGGCGAGTCGCTTAGGTATCGCTGGAACGATAAAATTGCTAAGTACCGCGCCGTGTCGGTTAGCCGGTTCGCGGTAAGAGTACACTTTTTTCCTATCGTTCCTAGATGATTTTAAACGTTATATTCGTGGTAAACTGTGCATACGAAACCGTGTGTCGTGACGCCAGTTCTCTCGGACGCGTATTTACCGAGTTATAAGCGAGTTAACTTCCGGCGAGTCACTTAGGTATCGTTGGAACGATAGATTGCTAAGTACCGCGCCGTGTCGGTTAGCCGGTTCGCGGTAAGAGTAAACTTTTTTCCTATCGTTCCTAGATGATTTTAAACGTTATATTCGTGGTAAACTGTGCATACGAAACCATGTGTCGTGACGCCAGTTCTCTCGGACGCGTATTTACCGAGTTATAAGCGAGTTAACTTCCGGCGAGTCGCTTAGGTATCGCTGGAACGATAAAATTGCTAAGTACCGCGCCGTGTCGGTTAGCCGGTTCGCGGTAAGAGTAAACTTTTTTCCTATCGTTCCTAGATGATTTTAAACGTTATATTCGTGGTAAACTGTGCATACGAAACCGTGTGTCGTGACGCCAGTTCTCTCGGACGCGTATTTACCGAGTTATAAGCGAGTTAGCTTCCGGCGAGTCGCTTAGGTATCGCTGGAACGATAAAATTGCTAAGTACCGCGCCGTGTCGGTTAGCCGGTTCGCGGTAAGAGTAAACTTTTTTCCTATCGTTCCTAGATGATTTTAAACGTTATATTCGTGGTAAACTGTGCATACGAAACCGTGTGTCGTGACGCCAGTTCTCTCGGACGCGTATTTACCGAGTTATAAGCGAGTTAACTTCCGGCGAGTCGCTTAGGTATCGCTGGAACGATAAAATTGCTAAGTACCGCGCCGTGTCGGTTAGCCGGTTCGCGGTAAGAGTACACTTTTTTCCTATCGTTCCTAGATGATTTTAAACGTTATATTCGTGGTAAACTGTGCATACGAAACCGTGTGTCGTGACGCCAGTTCTCTCGGACGCGTATTTACCGAGTTATAAGCGAGTTAACTTCCGGCGAGTCACTTAGGTATCGTTGGAACGATAGATTGCTAAGTACCGCGCCGTGTCGGTTAGCCGGTTCGCGGTAAGAGTAAACTTTTTTCCTATCGTTCCTAGATGATTTTAAACGTTATATTCGTGGTAAACTGTGCATACGAAACCATGTGTCGTGACGCCAGTTCTCTCGGACGCGTATTTACCGAGTTATAAGCGAGTTAACTTCCGGCGAGTCGCTTAGGTATCGCTGGAACGATAAAATTGCTAAGTACCGCGCCGTGTCGGTTAGCCGGTTCGCGGTAAGAGTAAACTTTTTTCCTATCGTTCCTAGATGATTTTAAACGTTATATTCGTGGTAAACTGTGCATACGAAACCGTGTGTCGTGACGCCAGTTCTCTCGGACGCGTATTTACCGAGTTATAAGCGAGTTAACTTCCGGCGAGTCGCTTAGGTATCGCTGGAACGATAAAATTGCTAAGTACCGCGCCGTGTCGGTTAGCCGGTTCGCGGTAAGAGTACACTTTTTTCCTATCGTTCCTAGATGATTTTAAACGTTATATTCGTGGTAAACTGTGCATACGAAACCGTGTGTCGTGACGCCAGTTCTCTCGGACGCGTATTTACCGAGTTATAAGCGAGTTAACTTCCGGCGAGTCACTTAGGTATCGTTGGAACGATAGATTGCTAAGTACCGCGCCGTGTCGGTTAGCCGGTTCGCGGTAAGAGTAAACTTTTTTCCTATCGTTCCTAGATGATTTTAAACGTTATATTCGTGGTAAACTGTGCATACGAAACCATGTGTCGTGACGCCAGTTCTCTCGGACGCGTATTTACCGAGTTATAAGCGAGTTAACTTCCGGCGAGTCGCTTAGGTATCGCTGGAACGATAAAATTGCTAAGTACCGCGCCGTGTCGGTTAGCCGGTTCGCGGTAAGAGTAAACTTTTTTCCTATCGTTCCTAGATGATTTTAAACGTTATATTCGTGGTAAACTGTGCATACGAAACCATGTGTCGTGACGCCAGTTCTCTCGGACGCGTATTTACCGAGTTATAAGCGAGTTAACTTCCGGCGAGTCGCTTAGGTATCGCTGGAACGATAAAATTGCTAAGTACCGCGCCGTGTCGGTTAGCCGGTTCGCGGTAAGAGTAAACTTTTTTCCTATCGTTCCTAGATGATTTTAAACGTTATATTCGTGGTAAACTGTGCATACGAAACCGTGTGTCGTGACGCCAGTTCTCTCGGACGCGTATTTACCGAGTTATAAGCGAGTTAACTTCCGGCGAGTCGCTTAGGTATCGCTGGAACGATAAAATTTCTAAGTACCGCGCCGTGTCGGTTAGCCGGTTCGCGGTAAGAGTAAACTTTTTTCCTATCGTTCCTAGATGATTTTAAACGTTATATTCGTGGTAAACTGTGCATACGAAACCATGTGTCGTGACGCCAGTTCTCTCGGACGCGTATTTACCGAGTTATAAGCGAGTTAACTTCCGGCGAGTCGCTTAGGTATCGCTGGAACGATAAAATTGCTAAGTACCGCGCCGTGTCGGTTAGCCGGTTCGCGGTAAGAGTAAACTTTTTTCCTATCGTTCCTAGATGATTTTAAACGTTATATTCGTGGTAAACTGTGCATACGAAACCATGTGTCGTGACGCCAGTTCTCTCGGACGCGTATTTACCGAGTTATAAGCGAGTTAACTTCCGGCGAGTCGCTTAGGTATCGCTGGAACGATAAAATTGCTAAGTACCGCGCCGTGTCGGTTAGCCGGTTCGCGGTAAGAGTAAACTTTTTTCCTATCGTTCCTAGATGATTTTAAACGTTATATTCGTGGTAAACTGTGCATACGAAACCGTGTGTCGTGACGCCAGTTCTCTCGGACGCGTATTTACCGAGTTATAAGCGAGTTAACTTCCGGCGAGTCGCTTAGGTATCGCTGGAACGATAAAATTGCTAAGTACCGCGCCGTGTCGGTTAGCCGGTTCGCGGTAAGAGTACACTTTTTTCCTATCGTTCCTAGATGATTTTAAACGTTATATTCGTGGTAAACTGTGCATACGAAACCGTGTGTCGTGACGCCAGTTCTCTCGGACGCGTATTTACCGAGTTATAAGCGAGTTAACTTCCGGCGAGTCACTTAGGTATCGTTGGAACGATAGATTGCTAAGTACCGCGCCGTGTCGGTTAGCCGGTTCGCGGTAAGAGTAAACTTTTTTCCTATCGTTCCTAGATGATTTTAAACGTTATATTCGTGGTAAACTGTGCATACGAAACCATGTGTCGTGACGCCAGTTCTCTCGGACGCGTATTTACCGAGTTATAAGCGAGTTAACTTCCGGCGAGTCGCTTAGGTATCGCTGGAACGATAAAATTGCTAAGTACCGCGCCGTGTCGGTTAGCCGGTTCGCGGTAAGAGTAAACTTTTTTCCTATCGTTCCTAGATGATTTTAAACGTTATATTCGTGGTAAACTGTGCATACGAAACCGTGTGTCGTGACGCCAGTTCTCTCGGACGCGTATTTACCGAGTTATAAGCGAGTTAGCTTCCGGCGAGTCGCTTAGGTATCGCTGGAACGATAAAATTGCTAAGTACCGCGCCGTGTCGGTTAGCCGGTTCGCGGTAAGAGTAAACTTTTTTCCTATCGTTCCTAGATGATTTTAAACGTTATATTCGTGGTAAACTGTGCATACGAAACCGTGTGTCGTGACGCCAGTTCTCTCGGACGCGTATTTACCGAGTTATAAGCGAGTTAACTTCCGGCGAGTCGCTTAGGTATCGCTGGAACGATAAAATTGCTAAGTACCGCGCCGTGTCGGTTAGCCGGTTCGCGGTAAGAGTAAACTTTTTTCCTATCGTTCCTAGATGATTTTAAACGTTATATTCGTGGTAAACTGTGCATACGAAACCGTGTGTCGTGACGCCATTTCTCTCGGACGCGTATTTACCGAGTTATAAGCGAGTTAACTTCCGGCGAGTCACTTAGGTATCGTTGGAACGATAGATTGCTAAGTACCGCGCCGTGTCGGTTAGCCGGTTCGCGGTAAGAGTAAACTTTTTTCCTATCGTTCCTAGATGATTTTAAACGATATATTCGTGGTAAACTGTGCATACGAAACCATGTGTCGTGACGCCAGTTCTCTCGGACGCGTATTTACCGAGTTATAAGCGAGTTAACTTCCGGCGAGTCGCTTAGGTATCGCTGGAACGATAAAATTGCTAAGTACCGCGCCGTGTCGGTTAGCCGGTTCGCGGTAAGAGTAAACTTTTTTCCTATCGTTCCTAGATGATTTTAAACGTTATATTCGTGGTAAACTGTGCATACGAAACCATGTGTCGTGACGCCAGTTCTCTCGGACGAGTATTTACCGAGTTATAAGCGAGTTAACTTCCGGCGAGTCGCTTAGGTATCGCTGGAACGATAAAATTGCTAAGTACCGCGCCGTGTCGGTTAGCCGGTTCGCGGTAAGAGTAAACTTTTTTCCTATCGTTCCTAGATGATTTTAAACGTTATATTCGTGGTAAACTGTGCATACGAAACCGTGTGTCGTGACGCCAGTTCTCTCGGACGCGTATTTACCGAGTTATAAGCGAGTTAACTTCCGGCGAGTCACTTAGGTATCGTTGGAACGATAGATTGCTAAGTACCGCGCCGTGTCGGTTAGCCGGTTCGCGGTAAGAGTAAACTTTTTTCCTATCGTTCCTAGATGATTTTAAACGTTATATTCGTGGTAAACTGTGCATACGAAACCATGTGTCGTGACGCCAGTTCTCTCGGACGCGTATTTACCGAGTTATAAGCGAGTTAACTTCCGGCGAGTCGCTTAGGTATCGCTGGAACGATAAAATTGCTAAGTACCGCGCCGTGTCGGTTAGCCGGTTCGCGGTAAGAGTAAACTTTTTTCCTATCGTTCCTAGATGATTTTAAACGTTATATTCGTGGTAAACTGTGCATACGAAACCATGTGTCGTGACGCCAGTTCTCTCGGACGCGTATTTACCGAGTTATAAGCGAGTTAACTTCCGGCGAGTCGCTTAGGTATCGTTGGAACGATAGATTGCTAAGTACCGCGCCGTGTCGGTTAGCCGGTTCGCGGTAAGAGTAAACTTTTTTCCTATCGTTCCTAGATGATTTTAAACGTTATATTCGTGGTAAACTGTGCATACGAAACCATGTGTCGTGACGCCAGTTCTCTCGGACGCGTATTTACCGAGTTATAAGCGAGTTAACTTCCGGCGAGTCGCTTAGGTATCGCTGGAACGATAAAATTGCTAAGTACCGCGCCGTGTCGGTTAGCCGGTTCGCGGTAAGAGTAAACTTTTTTCCTATCGTTCCTAGATGATTTTAAACGTTATATTCGTGGTAAACTGTGCATACGAAACCGTGTGTCGTGACGCCAGTTCTCTCGGACGCGTATTTACCGAGTTATAAGCGAGTTAGCTTCCGGCGAGTCACTTAGGTATCGTTGGAACGATAGATTGCTAAGTACCGCGCCGTGTCGGTTAGCCGGTTCGCGGTAAGAGTAAACTTTTTTCCTATCGTTCCTAGATGATTTTAAACGTTATATTCGTGGTAAACTGTGCATACGAAACCATGTGTCGTGACGCCAGTTCTCTCGGACGCGTATTTACCGAGTTATAAGCGAGTTAACTTCCGGCGAGTCGCTTAGGTATCGCTGGAACGATAAAATTGCTAAGTACCGCGCCGTGTCGGTTAGCCGGTTCGCGGTAAGAGTAAACTTTTTTCCTATCGTTCCTAGATGATTTTAAACGTTATATTCGTGGTAAACTGTGCATACGAAACCATGTGTCGTGACGCCAGTTCTCTCGGACGCGTATTTACCGAGTTATAAGCGAGTTAACTTCCGGCGAGTCGCTTAGGTATCGCTGGAACGATAAAATTGCTAAGTACCGCGCCGTGTCGGTTAGCCGGTTCGCGGTAAGAGTAAACTTTTTTCCTATCGTTCCTAGATGATTTTAAACGTTATATTCGTGGTAAACTGTGCATACGAAACCATGTGTCGTGACGCCAGTTCTCTCGGACGAGTATTTACCGAGTTATAAGCGAGTTAACTTCCGGCGAGTCGCTTAGGTATCGCTGGAACGATAAAATTGCTAAGTACCGCGCCGTGTCGGTTAGCCGGTTCGCGGTAAGAGTAAACTTTTTTCCTATCGTTCCTAGATGATTTTAAACGTTATATTCGTGGTAAACTGTGCATACGAAACCGTGTGTCGTGACGCCAGTTCTCTCGGACGCGTATTTACCGAGTTATAAGCGAGTTAACTTCCGGCGAGTCGCTTAGGTATCGCTGGAACGATAAAATTGCTAAGTACCGCGCCGTGTCGGTTAGCCGGTTCGCGGTAAGAGTAAACTTTTTTCCTATCGTTCCTAGATGATTTTAAACGTTATATTCGTGGTAAACTGTGCATACGAAACCGTGTGTCGTGACGCCAGTTCTCTCGGACGCGTATTTACCGAGTTATAAGCGAGTTAACTTCCGGCGAGTCGCTTAGGTATCGCTGGAACGATAAAATTGCTAAGTACCGCGCCGTGTCGGTTAGCCGGTTCGCGGTAAGAGTACACTTTTTTCCTATCGTTCCTAGATGATTTTAAACGTTATATTCGTGGTAAACTGTGCATACGAAACCGTGTGTCGTGACGCCAGTTCTCTCGGACGCGTATTTACCGAGTTATAAGCGAGTTAGCTTCCGGCGAGTCACTTAGGTATCGTTGGAACGATAGATTGCTAAGTACCGCGCCGTGTCGGTTAGCCGGTTCGCGGTAAGAGTAAACTTTTTTCCTATCGTTCCTAGATGATTTTAAACGTTATATTCGTGGTAAACTGTGCATACGAAACCATGTGTCGTGACGCCAGTTCTCTCGGACGCGTATTTACCGAGTTATAAGCGAGTTAACTTCCGGCGAGTCGCTTAGGTATCGCTGGAACGATAAAATTGCTAAGTACCGCGCCGTGTCGGTTAGACGGTTCGCGGTAAGAGTAAACTTTTTTCCTATCGTTCCTAGATGATTTTAAACGTTATATTCGTGGTAAACTGTGCATACGAAACCATGTGTCGTGACGCCAGTTCTCTCGGACGCGTATTTACCGAGTTATAAGCGAGTTAACTTCCGGCGAGTCGCTTAGGTATCGCTGGAACGATAAAATTGCTAAGTACCGCGCCGTGTCGGTTAGCCGGTTCGCGGTAAGAGTAAACTTTTTTCCTATCGTTCCTAGATGATTTTAAACGTTATATTCGTGGTAAACTGTGCATACGAAACCGTGTGTCGTGACGCCAGTTCTCTCGGACGCGTATTTACCGAGTTATAAGCGAGTTAACTTCCGGCGAGTCGCTTAGGTATCGCTGGAACGATAAAATTGCTAAGTACCGCGCCGTGTCGGTTAGCCGGTTCGCGGTAAGAGTACACTTTTTTCCTATCGTTCCTAGATGATTTTAAACGTTATATTCGTGGTAAACTGTGCATACGAAACCGTGTGTCGTGACGCCAGTTCTCTCGGACGCGTATTTACCGAGTTATAAGCGAGTTAGCTTCCGGCGAGTCGCTTACGTATCGTTGGAACGATAGATTGCTAAGTACCGCGCCGTGTCGGTTAGCCGGTTCGCGGTAAGAGTACACTTTTTTCCTATCGTTCCTAGATGATTTTAAACGTTATATTCGTGGTAAACTGTGCATACGAAACCGTGTGTCGTGACGCCAGTTCTCTCGGACGCGTATTTACCGAGTTATAAGCGAGTTAGCTTCCGGCGAGTCGCTTACGTATCGTTGGAACGATAGATTGCTAAGTACCGCGCCGTGTCGGTTAGCCGGTTCGCGGTAAGAGTAAACTTTTTTCCTATCGTTCCTAGATGATTTTAAACGTTATATTCGTGGTAAACTGTGCATACGAAACCATGTGTCGTGACGCCAGTTCTCTCGGACGCGTATTTACCGAGTTATAAGCGAGTTAACTTCCGGCGAGTCGCTTAGGTATCGCTGGAACGATAAAATTGCTAAGTACCGCGCCGTGTCGGTTAGCCGGTTCGCGGAAAGAGTAAACTTTTTTCCTATCGTTCCTAGATGATTTTAAACGTTATATTCGTGGTAAACTGTGCATACGAAACCATGTGTCGTGACGCCAGTTCTCTCGGACGCGTATTTACCGAGTTATAAGCGAGTTAACTTCCGGCGAGTCGCTTAGGTATCGCTGGAACGATAAAATTGCTAAGTACCGCGCCGTGTCGGTTAGCCGGTTCGCGGTAAGAGTAAACTTTTTTCCTATCGTTCCTAGATGATTTTAAACGTTATATTCGTGGTAAACTGTGCATACGAAACCGTGTGTCGTGACGCCAGTTCTCTCGGACGCGTATTTACCGAGTTATAAGCGAGTTAACTTCCGGCGAGTCGCTTAGGTATCGCTGGAACGATAAAATTGCTAAGTACCGCGCCGTGTCGGTTAGCCGGTTCGCGGTAAGAGTACACTTTTTTCCTATCGTTCCTAGATGATTTTAAACGTTATATTCGTGGTAAACTGTGCATACGAAACCGTGTGTCGTGACGCCAGTTCTCTCGGACGCGTATTTACCGAGTTATAAGCGAGTTAACTTCCGGCGAGTCGCTTAGGTATCGCTGGAACGATAAAATTGCTAAGTACCGCGCCGTGTCGGTTAGCCGGTTCGCGGTAAGAGTAAACTTTTTTCCTATCGTTCCTAGATGATTTTAAACGTTATATTCGTGGTAAACTGTGCATACGAAACCGTGTGTCGTGACGCCAGTTCTCTCGGACGCGTATTTACCGAGTTATAAGCGAGTTAACTTCCGGCGAGTCACTTAGGTATCGTTGGAACGATAGATTGCTAAGTACCGCGCCGTGTCGGTTAGCCGGTTCGCGGTAAGAGTAAACTTTTTTCCTATCGTTCCTAGATGATTTTAAACGTTATATTCGTGGTAAACTGTGCATACGAAACCATGTGTCGTGACGCCAGTTCTCTCGGACGCGTATTTACCGAGTTATAAGCGAGTTAACTTCCGGCGAGTCGCTTAGGTATCGCTGGAACGATAAAATTGCTAAGTACCGCGCCGTGTCGGTTAGCCGGTTCGCGGTAAGAGTAAACTTTTTTCCTATCGTTCCTAGATGATTTTAAACGTTATATTCGTGGTAAACTGTGCATACGAAACCATGTGTCGTGACGCCAGTTCTCTCGGACGCGTATTTACCGAGTTATAAGCGAGTTAACTTCCGGCGAGTCGCTTAGGTATCGCTGGAACGATAAAATTGCTAAGTACCGCGCCGTGTCGGTTAGCCGGTTCGCGGTAAGAGTAAACTTTTTTCCTATCGTTCCTAGATGATTTTAAACGTTATATTCGTGGTAAACTGTGCATACGAAACCGTGTGTCGTGACGGCAGTTCTCTCGGACGCGTATTTACCGAGTTATAAGCGAGTTAACTTCCGGCGAGTCGCTTAGGTATCGTTGGAACGATAAAATTGCTAAGTACCGCGCCGTGTCGGTTAGCCGGTTCGCGGTAAGAGTACACTTTTTTCCTATCGTTCCTAGATGATTTTAAACGTTATATTCGTGGTAAACTGTGCATACGAAACCGTGTGTCGTGACGCCAGTTCTCTCGGACGCGTATTTACCGAGTTATAAGCGAGTTAACTTCCGGCGAGTCGCTTAGGTATCGCTGGAACGATAAAATTGCTAAGTACCGCGCCGTGTCGGTTAGCCGGTTCGCGGTAAGAGTACACTTTTTTCCTATCGTTCCTAGATGATTTTAAACGTTATATTCGTGGTAAACTGTGCATACGAAACCGTGTGTCGTGACGCCAGTTCTCTCGGACGCGTATTTACCGAGTTATAAGCGAGTTAACTTCCGGCGAGTCACTTAGGTATCGTTGGAACGATAGATTGCTAAGTACCGCGCCGTGTCGGTTAGCCGGTTCGCGGTAAGAGTAAACTTTTTTCCTATCGTTCCTAGATGATTTTAAACGTTATATTCGTGGTAAACTGTGCATACGAAACCATGTGTCGTGACGCCAGTTCTCTCGGACGCGTATTTACCGAGTTATAAGCGAGTTAACTTCCGGCGAGTCGCTTAGGTATCGCTGGAACGATAAAATTGCTAAGTACCGCGCCGTGTCGGTTAGCCGGTTCGCGGTAAGAGTAAACTTTTTTCCTATCGTTCCTAGATGATTTTAAACGTTATATTCGTGGTAAACTGTGCATACGAAACCATGTGTCGTGACGCCAGTTCTCTCGGACGCGTATTTACCGAGTTATAAGCGAGTTAACTTCCGGCGAGTCGCTTAGGTATCGCTGGAACGATAAAATTGCTAAGTACCGCGCCGTGTCGGTTAGCCGGTTCGCGGTAAGAGTAAACTTTTTTCCTATCGTTCCTAGATGATTTTAAACGTTATATTCGTGGTAAACTGTGCATACGAAACCGTGTGTCGTGACGGCAGTTCTCTCGGACGCGTATTTACCGAGTTATAAGCGAGTTAACTTCCGGCGAGTCGCTTAGGTATCGCTGGAACGATAAAATTGCTAAGTACCGCGCCGTGTCGGTTAGCCGGTTCGCGGTAAGAGTACACTTTTTTCCTATCGTTCCTAGATGATTTTAAACGTTATATTCGTGGTAAACTGTGCATACGAAACCGTGTGTCGTGACGCCAGTTCTCTCGGACGCGTATTTACCGAGTTATAAGCGAGTTAACTTCCGGCGAGTCGCTTAGGTATCGCTGGAACGATAAAATTGCTAAGTACCGCGCCGTGTCGGTTAGACGGTTCGCGGTAAGAGTAAACTTTTTTCCTATCGTTCCTAGATGATTTTAAACGTTATATTCGTGGTAAACTGTGCATACGAAACCGTGTGTCGTGACGCCAGTTCTCTCGGACGCGTATTTACCGAGTTATAAGCGAGTTAACTTCCGGCGAGTCACTTAGGTATCGTTGGAACGATAGATTGCTAAGTACCGCGCCGTGTCGGTTAGCCGGTTCGCGGTAAGAGTAAACTTTTTTCCTATCGTTCCTAGATGATTTTAAACGTTATATTCGTGGTAAACTGTGCATACGAAACCATGTGTCGTGACGCCAGTTCTCTCGGACGCGTATTTACCGAGTTATAAGCGAGTTAACTTCCGGCGAGTCGCTTAGGTATCGCTGGAACGATAAAATTGCTAAGTACCGCGCCGTGTCGGTTAGCCGGTTCGCGGTAAGAGTACACTTTTTTCCTATCGTTCCTAGATGATTTTAAACGTTATATTCGTGGTAAACTGTGCATACGAAACCGTGTGTCGTGACGCCAGTTCTCTCGGACGCGTATTTACCGAGTTATAAGCGAGTTAGCTTCCGGCGAGTCGCTTACGTATCGTTGGAACGATAGATTGCTAAGTACCGCGCCGTGTCGGTTAGCCGGTTCGCGGTAAGAGTAAACTTTTTTCCTATCGTTCCTAGATGATTTTAAACGTTATATTCGTGGTAAACTGTGCATACGAAACCATGTGTCGTGACGCCAGTTCTCTCGGACGCGTATTTACCGAGTTATAAGCGAGTTAACTTCCGGCGAGTCGCGTAGGTATCGCTGGAACGATAAAATTGCTAAGTACCGCGCCGTGTCGGTTAGCCGGTTCGCGGTAAGAGTAAACTTTTTTCCTATCGTTCCTAGATGATTTTAAACGTTATATTCGTGGTAAACTGTGCATACGAAACCATGTGTCGTGACGCCAGTTCTCTCGGACGCGTATTTACCGAGTTATAAGCGAGTTAACTTCCGGCGAGTCGCTTAGGTATCGCTGGAACGATAAAATTGCTAAGTACCGCGCCGTGTCGGTTAGCCGGTTCGCGGTAAGAGTAAACTTTTTTCCTATCGTTCCTAGATGATTTTAAACGTTATATTCGTGGTAAACTGTGCATACGAAACCGTGTGTCGTGACGCCAGTTCTCTCGGACGCGTATTTACCGAGTTATAAGCGAGTTAACTTCCGGCGAGTCGCTTAGGTATCGCTGGAACGATAAAATTGCTAAGTACCGCGCCGTGTCGGTTAGCCGGTTCGCGGTAAGAGTAAACTTTTTTCCTATCGTTCCTAGATGATTTTAAACGTTATATTCGTGGTAAACTGTGCATACGAAACCGTGTGTCGTGACGCCAGTTCTCTCGGACGCGTATTTACCGAGTTATAAGCGAGTTAACTTCCGGCGAGTCACTTAGGTATCGTTGGAACGATACATTGCTAAGTACCGCGCCGTGTCGGTTAGCCGGTTCGCGGTAAGAGTAAACTTTTTTCCTATCGTTCCTAGATGATTTTAAACGTTATATTCGTGGTAAACTGTGCATACGAAACCATGTGTCGTGACGCCAGTTCTCTCGGACGCGTATTTACCGAGTTATAAGCGAGTTAACTTCCGGCGAGTCGCTTAGGTATCGCTGGAACGATAAAATTGCTAAGTACCGCGCCGTGTCGGTTAGCCGGTTCGCGGTAAGAGTACACTTTTTTCCTATCGTTCCTAGATGATTTTAAACGTTATATTCGTGGTAAACTGTGCATACGAAACCGTGTGTCGTGACGCCAGTTCTCTCGGACGCGTATTTACCGAGTTATAAGCGAGTTAACTTCCGGCGAGTCGCTTAGGTATCGCTGGAACGATAAAATTGCTAAGTACCGCGCCGTGTCGGTTAGCCGGTTCGCGGGAAGAGTACACTTTTTTCCTATCGTTCCTAGATGATTTTAAACGTTATATTCGTGGTAAACTGTGCATACGAAACCGTGTGTCGTGACGCCAGTTCTCTCGGACGCGTATTTACCGAGTTATAAGCGAGTTAACTTCCGGCGAGTCGCTTAGGTATCGCTGGAACGATAAAATTGCTAAGTACCGCGCCGTGTCGGTTAGCCGGTTCGCGGTAAGAGTAAACTTTTTTCCTATCGTTCCTAGATGATTTTAAACGTTATATTCGTGGTAAACTGTGCATACGAAACCGTGTGTCGTGACGCCAGTTCTCTCGGACGCGTATTTACCGAGTTATAAGCGAGTTAACTTCCGGCGAGTCACTTAGGTATCGTTGGAACGATAGATTGCTAAGTACCGCGCCGTGTCGGTTAGCCGGTTCGCGGTAAGAGTAAACTTTTTTCCTATCGTTCCTAGATGATTTTAAACGTTATATTCGTGGTAAACTGTGCATACGAAACCATGTGTCGTGACGCCAGTTCTCTCGGACGCGTATTTACCGAGTTATAAGCGAGTTAACTTCCGGCGAGTCGCTTAGGTATCGCTGGAACGATAAAATTGCTAAGTACCGCGCCGTGTCGGTTAGCCGGTTCGCGGTAAGAGTACACTTTTTTCCTATCGTTCCTAGATGATTTTAAACGTTATATTCGTGGTAAACTGTGCATACGAAACCGTGTGTCGTGACGCCAGTTCTCTCGGACGCGTATTTACCGAGTTATAAGCGAGTTAGCTTCCGGCGAGTCGCTTACGTATCGTTGGAACGATAGATTGCTAAGTACCGCGCCGTGTCGGTTAGCCGGTTCGCGGTAAGAGTAAACTTTTTTCCTATCGTTCCTAGATGATTTTAAACGTTATATTCGTGGTAAACTGTGCATACGAAACCATGTGTCGTGACGCCAGTTCTCTCGGACGCGTATTTACCGAGTTATAAGCGAGTTAACTTCCGGCGAGTCGCTTAGGTATCGCTGGAACGATAAAATTGCTAAGTACCGCGCCGTGTCGGTTAGCCGGTTCGCGGTAAGAGTAAACTTTTTTCCTATCGTTCCTAGATGATTTTAAACGTTATATTCGTGGTAAACTGTGCATACGAAACCATGTGTCGTGACGCCAGTTCTCTCGGACGCGTATTTACCGAGTTATAAGCGAGTTAACTTCCGGCGAGTCGCTTAGGTATCGCTGGAACGATAAAATTGCTAAGTACCGCGCCGTGTCGGTTAGCCGTTTCTCGGTAAGAGTAAACTTTTTTCCTATCGTTCCTAGATGATTTTAAACGTTATATTCGTGGTAAACTGTGCATACGAAACCGTGTGTCGTGACGCCAGTTCTCTCGGACGCGTATTTACCGAGTTATAAGCGAGTTAACTTCCGGCGAGTCGCTTAGGTATCGCTGGAACGATAAAATTGCTAGGTACCGCGCCGTGTCGGTTAGCCGGTTCGCGGTAAGAGTACACTTTTTTCCTATCGTTCCTAGATGATTTTAAACGTTATATTCGTGGTAAACTGTGCATACGAAACCGTGTGTCGTGACGCCAGTTCTCTCGGACGCGTATTTACCGAGTTATAAGCGAGTTAACTTCCGGCGAGTCGCTTAGGTATCGCTGGAACGATAAAATTGCTAAGTACCGCGCCGTGTCGGTTAGACGGTTCGCGGTAAGAGTAAACTTTTTTCCTATCGTTCCTAGATGATTTTAAACGTTATATTCGTGGTAAACTGTGCATACGAAACCGTGTGTCGTGACGCCAGTTCTCTCGGACGCGTATTTACCGAGTTATAAGCGAGTTAACTTCCGGCGAGTCACTTAGGTATCGTTGGAACGATAGATTGCTAAGTACCGCGCCGTGTCGGTTAGCCGGTTCGCGGTAAGAGTAAACTTTTTTCCTATCGTTCCTAGATGATTTTAAACGTTATATTCGTGGTAAACTGTGCATACGAAACCATGTGTCGTGACGCCAGTTCTCTCGGACGCGTATTTACCGAGTTATAAGCGAGTTAACTTCCGGCGAGTCGCTTAGGTATCGCTGGAACGATAAAATTGCTAAGTACCGCGCCGTGTCGGTTAGCCGGTTCGCGGTAAGAGTACACTTTTTTCCTATCGTTCCTAGATGATTTTAAACGTTATATTCGTGGTAAACTGTGCATACGAAACCGTGTGTCGTGACGCCAGTTCTCTCGGACGCGTATTTACCGAGTTATAAGCGAGTTAGCTTCCGGCGAGTCGCTTACGTATCGTTGGAACGATAGATTGCTATGTACCGCGCCGTGTCGGTTAGCCGGTTCGCGGTAAGAGTAAACTTTTTTCCTATCGTTCCTAGATGATTTTAAACGTTATATTCGTGGTAAACTGTGCATACGAAACCATGTGTCGTGACGCCAGTTCTCTCGGACGCGTATTTACCGAGTTATAAGCGAGTTAACTTCCGGCGAGTCGCTTAGGTATCGCTGGAACGATAAAATTGCTAAGTACCGCGCCGTGTCGGTTAGCCGGTTCGCGGTAAGAGTAAACTTTTTTCCTATCGTTCCTAGATGATTTTAAACGTTATATTCGTGGTAAACTGTGCATACGAAACCATGTGTCGTGACGCCAGTTCTCTCGGACGCGTATTTACCGAGTTATAAGCGAGTTAACTTCCGGCGAGTCGCTTAGGTATCGCTGGAACGATAAAATTGCTAAGTACCGCGCCGTGTCGGTTAGCCGGTTCGCGGTAAGAGTAAACTTTTTTCCTATCGTTCCTAGATGATTTTAAACGTTATATTCGTGGTAAACTGTGCATACGAAACCGTGTGTCGTGACGCCAGTTCTCTCGGACGCGTATTTACCGAGTTATAAGCGAGTTAACTTCCGGCGAGTCGCTTAGGTATCGCTGGAACGATAAAATTGCTAAGTACCGCGCCGTGTCGGTTAGCCGGTTCGCGGTAAGAGTACACTTTTTTCCTATCGTTCCTAGATGATTTTAAACGTTATATTCGTGGTAAACTGTGCATACGAAACCGTGTGTCGTGACGCCAGTTCTCTCGGACGCGTATTTACCGAGTTATAAGCGAGTTAACTTCCGGCGAGTCGCTTAGGTATCGCTGGAACGATAAAATTGCTAAGTACCGCGCCGTGTCGGTTAGCCGGGTCGCGGTAAGAGTAAACTTTTTTCCTATCGTTCCTAGATGATTTTAAACGTTATATTCGTGGTAAACTGTGCATACGAAACCGTGTGTCGTGACGCCAGTTCTCTCGGACGCGTATTTACCGAGTTATAAGCGAGTTAACTTCCGGCGAGTCGCTTAGGTATCGCTGGAACGATAAAATTGCTAAGTACCGCGCCGTGTCGGTTAGCCGGTTCGCGGTAAGAGTAAACTTTTTTCCTATCGTTCCTAGATGATTTTAAACGTTATATTCGTGGTAAACTGTGCATACGAAACCGTGTGTCGTGACGCCAGTTCTCTCGGACGCGTATTTACCGAGTTATAAGCGTGTTAACTTCCGGCGAGTCGCTTAGGTATCGCTGGAACGATAAAATTGCTAAGTACCGCGCCGTGTCGGTTAGCCGGTTCGCGGTAAGAGTACACTTTTTTCCTATCGTTCCTAGATGATTTTAAACGTTATATTCGTGGTAAACTGTGCATACGAAACCGTGTGTCGTGACGCCAGTTCTCTCGGACGCGTATTTACCGAGTTATAAGCGAGTTAACTTCCGGCGAGTCACTTAGGTATCGTTGGAACGATAGATTGCTAAGTACCGCGCCGTGTCGGTTAGCCGGTTCGCGGTAAGAGTAAACTTTTTTCCTATCGTTCCTAGATGATTTTAAACGTTATATTCGTGGTAAACTGTGCATACGAAACCATGTGTCGTGACGCCAGTTCTCTCGGACGCGTATTTACCGAGTTATAAGCGAGTTAACTTCCGGCGAGACGCTTAGGTATCGCTGGAACGATAAAATTGCTAAGTACCGCGCCGTGTCGGTTAGCCGGTTCGCGGTAAGAGTAAACTTTTTTCCTATCGTTCCTAGATGATTTTAAACGTTATATTCGTGGTAAACTGTGCATACGAAACCGTGTGTCGTGACGCCAGTTCTCTCGGACGCGTATTTACCGAGTTATAAGCGAGTTAGCTTCCGGCGAGTCGCTTACGTATCGTTGGAACGATAGATTGCTAAGTACCGCGCCGTGTCGGTTAGCCGGTTCGCGGTAAGAGTAAACTTTTTTCCTATCGTTCCTAGATGATTTTAAACGTTATATTCGTGGTAAACTGTGCATACGAAACCATGTGTCGTGACGCCAGTTCTCTCGGACGCGTATTTACCGAGTTATAAGCGAGTTAACTTCCGGCGAGTCGCTTAGGTATCGCTGGAACGATACAATTGCTAAGTACCGCGCCGTGTCGGTTAGCCGGTTCGCGGTAAGAGTAAACTTTTTTCCTATCGTTCCTAGATGATTTTAAACGTTATATTCGTGGTAAACTGTGCATACGAAACCATGTGTCGTGACGCCAGTTCTCTCGGACGCGTATTTACCGAGTTATAAGCGAGTTAACTTCCGGCGAGTCGCTTAGGTATCGCTGGAACGATAAAATTGCTAAGTACCGCGCCGTGTCGGTTAGCCGTTTCTCGGTAAGAGTAAACTTTTTTCCTATCGTTCCTAGATGATTTTAAACGTTATATTCGTGGTAAACTGTGCATACGAAACCGTGTGTCGTGACGCCAGTTCTCTCGGACGCGTATTTACCGAGTTATAAGCGAGTTAACTTCCGGCGAGTCGCTTAGGTATCGCTGGAACGATAAAATTGCTAAGTACCGCGCCGTGTCGGTTAGCCGGTTCGCGGTAAGAGTAAACTTTTTTCCTATCGTTCCTAGATGATTTTAAACGTTATATTCGTGGTAAACTGTGCATACGAAACCGTGTGTCGTGACGCCAGTTCTCTCGGACGCGTATTTACCGAGTTATAAGCGAGTTAACTTCCGGCGAGTCGCTTAGGTATCGCTGGAACGATAAAATTGCTAAGTACCGCGCCGTGTCGGTTAGCCGGTTCGCGGTAAGAGTAAACTTTTTTCCTATCGTTCCTAGATGATTTTAAACGTTATATTCGTGGTAAACTGTGCATACGAAACCGTGTGTCGTGACGCCAGTTCTCTCGGACGCGTATTTACCGAGTTATAAGCGAGTTAACTTCCGGCGAGTCACTTAGGTATCGTTGGAACGATAGATTGCTAAGTACCGCGCCGTGTCGGTTAGCCGGTTCGCGGTAAGAGTAAACTTTTTTCCTATCGTTCCTAGATGATTTTAAACGTTATATTCGTGGTAAACTGTGCATACGAAACCATGTGTCGTGACGCCAGTTCTCTCGGACGCGTATTTACCGAGTTATAAGCGAGTTAACTTCCGGCGAGTCGCTTAGGTATCGCTGGAACGATAAAATTGCTAAGTACCGCGCCGTGTCGGTTAGCCGGTTCGCGGTAAGAGTACACTTTTTTCCTATCGTTCCTAGATGATTTTAAACGTTATATTCGTGGTAAACTGTGCATACGAAACCGTGTGTCGTGACGCCAGTTCTCTCGGACGCGTATTTACCGAGTTATAAGCGAGTTAGCTTCCGGCGAGTCGCTTACGTATCGTTGGAACGATAGATTGCTAAGTACCGCGCCGTGTCGGTTAGCCGGTTCGCGGTAAGAGTAAACTTTTTTCCTATCGTTCCTAGATGATTTTAAACGTTATATTCGTGGTAAACTGTGCATACGAAACCATGTGTCGTGACGCCAGTTCTCTCGGACGCGTATTTACCGAGTTATAAGCGAGTTAACTTCCGGCGAGTCGCTTAGGTATCGCTGGAACGATAAAATTGCTAAGTACCGCGCCGTGTCGGTTAGCCGGTTCGCGGTAAGAGTAAACTTTTTTCCTATCGTTCCTAGATGATTTTAAACGTTATATTCGTGGTAAACTGTGCATACGAAACCATGTGTCGTGACGCCAGTTCTCTCGGACGCGTATTTACCGAGTTATAAGCGAGTTAACTTCCGGCGAGTCGCTTAGGTATCGCAGGAACGATAAAATTGCTAAGTACCGCGCCGTGTCGGTTAGCCGGTTCGCGGTAAGAGTAAACTTTTTTCCTATCGTTCCTAGATGATTTTAAACGTTATATTCGTGGTAAACTGTGCATACGAAACCGTGTGTCGTGACGCCAGTTCTCTCGGACGCGTATTTACCGAGTTATAAGCGAGTTAACTTCCGGCGAGTCGCTTAGGTATCGCTGGAACGATAAAATTGCTAAGTACCGCGCCGTGTCGGTTAGCCGGTTCGCGGTAAGAGTACACTTTTTTCCTATCGTTCCTAGATGATTTTAAACGTTATATTCGTGGTAAACTGTGCATACGAAACCGTGTGTCGTGACGCCAGTTCTCTCGGACGCGTATTTACCGAGTTATAAGCGAGTTAACTTCCGGCGAGTCGCTTAGGTATCGCTGGAACGATAAAATTGCTAAGTACCGCGCCGTGTCGGTTAGCCGGTTCGCGGTAAGAGTAAACTTTTTTCCTATCGTTCCTAGATGATTTTAAACGTTATATTCGTGGTAAACTGTGCATACGAAACCGTGTGTCGTGACGCCAGTTCTCTCGGACGCGTATTTACCGAGTTATAAGCGAGTTAACTTCCGGCGAGTCACTTAGGTATCGTTGGAACGATAGATTGCTAAGTACCGCGCCGTGTCGGTTAGCCGGTTCGCGGTAAGAGTAAACTTTTTTCCTATCGTTCCTAGATGATTTTAAACGTTATATTCGTGGTAAACTGTGCATACGAAACCATGTGTCGTGACGCCAGTTCTCTCGGACGCGTATTTACCGAGTTATAAGCGAGTTAACTTCCGGCGAGTCGCTTAGGTATCGCTGGAACGATAAAATTGCTAAGTACCGCGCCGTGTCGGTTAGCCGGTTCGCGGTAAGAGTACACTTTTTTCCTATCGTTCCTAGATGATTTTAAACGTTATATTCGTGGTAAACTGTGCATACGAAACCGTGTGTCGTGACGCCAGTTCTCTCGGACGCGTATTTACCGAGTTATAAGCGAGTTAGCTTCCGGCGAGTCGCTTACGTATCGTTGGAACGATAGATTGCTAAGTACCGCGCCGTGTCGGTTAGCCGGTTCGCGGTAAGAGTAAACTTTTTTCCTATCGTTCCTAGATGATTTTAAACGTTATATTCGTGGTAAACTGTGCATACGAAACCATGTGTCGTGACGCCAGTTCTCTCGGACGCGTATTTACCGAGTTATAAGCGAGTTAACTTCCGGCGAGTCGCTTAGGTATCGCTGGAACGATAAAATTGCTAAGTACCGCGCCGTGTCGGTTAGCCGGTTCGCGGTTAGAGTAAACTTTTTTCCTATCGTTCCTAGATGATTTTAATCGTTATATTCGTGGTAAACTGTGCATACGAAACCGTGTGTCGTGACGCCAGTTCTCTCGGACGCGTATTTACCGAGTTATAAGCGAGTTAACTTCCGGCGAGTCACTTAGGTATCGTTGGAACGATAGATTGCTAAGTACCGCGCCGTGTCGGTTAGCCGGTTCGCGGTAAGAGTAAACTTTTTTCCTATCGTTCCTAGATGATTTTAAACGTTATATTCGTGGTAAACTGTGCATACGAAACCATGTGTCGTGACGCCAGTTCTCTCGGACGCGTATTTACCGAGTTATAAGCGAGTTAACTTCCGGCGAGTCACTTAGGTATCGTTGGAACGATAGATTGCTAAGTACCGCGCCGTGTCGGTTAGCCGGTTCGCGGTAAGAGTAAACTTTTTTCCTATCGTTCCTAGATGATTTTAAACGTTATATTCGTGGTAAACTGTGCATACGAAACCATGTGTCGTGACGCCAGTTCTCTCGGACGCGTATTTACCGAGTTATAAGCGAGTTAACTTCCGGCGAGTCGCTTAGGTATCGCTGGAACGATAAAATTGCTAAGTACCGCGCCGTGTCGGTTAGCCGGTTCGCGGTAAGAGTACACTTTTTTCCTATCGTTCCTAGATGATTTTAAACGTTATATTCGTGGTAAACTGTGCATACGAAACCGTGTGTCGTGACGCCAGTTCTCTCGGACGCGTATTTACCGAGTTATAAGCGAGTTAGCTTCCGGCGAGTCGCTTACGTATCGTTGGAACGATAGATTGCTAAGTACCGCGCCGTGTCGGTTAGCCGGTTCGCGGTAAGAGTAAACTTTTTTCCTATCGTTCCTAGATGATTTTAAACGTTATATTCGTGGTAAACTGTGCATACGAAACCATGTGTCGTGACGCCAGTTCTCTCGGACGCGTATTTACCGAGTTATAAGCGAGTTAACTTCCGGCGAGTCGCTTAGGTATCGCTGGAACGATAAAATTGCTAAGTACCGCGCCGTGTCGGTTAGCCGGTTCGCGGTAAGAGTAAACTTTTTTCCTATCGTTCCTAGATGATTTTAAACGTTATATTCGTGGTAAACTGTGCATACGAAACCATGTGTCGTGACGCCAGTTCTCTCGGACGCGTATTTACCGAGTTATAAGCGAGTTAACTTCCGGCGAGTCGCTTAGGTATCGCTGGAACGATAAAATTGCTAAGTACCGCGCCGTGTCGGTTAGCCGGTTCGCGGTAAGAGTAAACTTTTTTCCTATCGTTCCTAGATGATTTTAAACGTTATATTCGTGGTAAACTGTGCATACGAAACCGTGTGTCGTGACGCCAGTTCTCTCGGACGCGTATTTACCGAGTTATAAGCGAGTTAACTTCCGGCGAGTCGCTTAGGTATCGCTGGAACGATAAAATTGCTAAGTACCGCGCCGTGTCGGTTAGACGGTTCGCGGTAAGAGTACACTTTTTTCCTATCGTTCCTAGATGATTTTAAACGTTATATTCGTGGTAAACTGTGCATACGAAACCGTGTGTCGTGACGCCAGTTCTCTCGGACGCGTATTTACCGAGTTATAAGCGAGTTAACTTCCGGCGAGTCGCTTAGGTATCGCTGGAACGATAAAATTGCTAAGTACCGCGCCGTGTCGGTTAGCCGGGTCGCGGTAAGAGTAAACTTTTTTCCTATCGTTCCTAGATGATTTTAAACGTTATATTCGTGGTAAACTGTGCATACGAAACCATGTGTCGTGACGCCAGTTCTCTCGGATGCGTATTTACCGAGTTATAAGCGAGTTAACTTCCGGCGAGTCGCTTAGGTATCGCTGGAACGATAAAATTGCTAAGTACCGCGCCGTGTCGGTTAGCCGGTTCGCGGTAAGAGTAAACTTTTTTCCTATCGTTCCTAGATGATTTTAAACGTTATATTCGTGGTAAACTGTGCATACGAAACCGTGTGTCGTGACGCCAGTTCTCTCGGACGCGTATTTACCGAGTTATAAGCGTGTTAACTTCCGGCGAGTCGCTTAGGTATCGCTGGAACGATAAAATTGCTAAGTACCGCGCCGTGTCGGTTAGCCGGTTCGCGGTAAGAGTACACTTTTTTCCTATCGTTCCTAGATGATTTTAAACGTTATATTCGTGGTAAACTGTGCATACGAAACCGTGTGTCGTGACGCCAGTTCTCTCGGACGCGTATTTACCGAGTTATAAGCGAGTTAACTTCCGGCGAGTCACTTAGGTATCGTTGGAACGATAGATTGCTAAGTACCGCGCCGTGTCGGTTAGCCGGTTCGCGGTAAGAGTAAACTTTTTTCCTATCGTTCCTAGATGATTTTAAACGTTATATTCGTGGTAAACTGTGCATACGAAACCATGTGTCGTGACGCCAGTTCTCTCGGACGCGTATTTACCGAGTTATAAGCGAGTTAACTTCCGGCGAGACGCTTAGGTATCGCTGGAACGATAAAATTGCTAAGTACCGCGCCGTGTCGGTTAGCCGGTTCGCGGTAAGAGTAAACTTTTTTCCTATCGTTCCTAGATGATTTTAAACGTTATATTCGTGGTAAACTGTGCATACGAAACCGTGTGTCGTGACGCCAGTTCTCTCGGACGCGTATTTACCGAGTTATAAGCGAGTTAGCTTCCGGCGAGTCGCTTACGTATCGTTGGAACGATAGATTGCTAAGTACCGCGCCGTGTCGGTTAGCCGGTTCGCGGTAAGAGTAAACTTTTTTCCTATCGTTCCTAGATGATTTTAAACGTTATATTCGTGGTAAACTGTGCATACGAAACCATGTGTCGTGACGCCAGTTCTCTCGGACGCGTATTTACCGAGTTATAAGCGAGTTAACTTCCGGCGAGTCGCTTAGGTATCGCTGGAACGATAAAATTGCTAAGTACCGCGCCGTGTCGGTTAGCCGGTTCGCGGTAAGAGTAAACTTTTTTCCTATCGTTCCTAGATGATTTTAAACGTTATATTCGTGGTAAACTGTGCATACGAAACCATGTGTCGTGACGCCAGTTCTCTCGGACGCGTATTTACCGAGTTATAAGCGAGTTAACTTCCGGCGAGTCGCTTAGGTATCGCTGGAACGATAAAATTGCTAAGTACCGCGCCGTGTCGGTTAGCCGTTTCTCGGTAAGAGTAAACTTTTTTCCTATCGTTCCTAGATGATTTTAAACGTTATATTCGTGGTAAACTGTGCATACGAAACCGTGTGTCGTGACGCCAGTTCTCTCGGACGCGTATTTACCGAGTTATAAGCGAGTTAACTTCCGGCGAGTCGCTTAGGTATCGCTGGAACGATAAAATTGCTAAGTACCGCGCCGTGTCGGTTAGCCGGTTCGCGGTAAGAGTACACTTTTTTCCTATCGTTCCTAGATGATTTTAAACGTTATATTCGTGGTAAACTGTGCATACGAAACCGTGTGTCGTGACGCCAGTTCTCTCGGACGCGTATTTACCGAGTTATAAGCGAGTTAACTTCCGGCGAGTCGCTTAGGTATCGCTGGAACGATAAAATTGCTAAGTACCGCGCCGTGTCGGTTAGCCGGTTCGCGGTAAGAGTAAACTTTTTTCCTATCGTTCCTAGATGATTTTAAACGTTATATTCGTGGTAAACTGTGCATACGAAACCGTGTGTCGTGACGCCAGTTCTCTCGGACGCGTATTTACCGAGTTATAAGCGAGTTAACTTCCGGCGAGTCACTTAGGTATCGTTGGAACGATAGATTGCTAAGTACCGCGCCGTGTCGGTTAGCCGGTTCGCGGTAAGAGTAAACTTTTTTCCTATCGTTCCTAGATGATTTTAAACGTTATATTCGTGGTAAACTGTGCATACGAAACCATGTGTCGTGACGCCAGTTCTCTCGGACGCGTATTTACCGAGTTATAAGCGAGTTAACTTCCGGCGAGTCGCTTAGGTATCGCTGGAACGATAAAATTGCTAAGTACCGCGCCGTGTCGGTTAGCCGGTTCGCGGTAAGAGTACACTTTTTTCCTATCGTTCCTAGATGATTTTAAACGTTATATTCGTGGTAAACTGTGCATACGAAACCGTGTGTCGTGACGCCAGTTCTCTCGGACGCGTATTTACCGAGTTATAAGCGAGTTAGCTTCCGGCGAGTCGCTTACGTATCGTTGGAACGATAGATTGCTAAGTACCGCGCCGTGTCGGTTAGCCGGTTCGCGGTAAGAGTAAACTTTTTTCCTATCGTTCCTAGATGATTTTAAACGTTATATTCGTGGTAAACTGTGCATACGAAACCATGTGTCGTGACGCCAGTTCTCTCGGACGCGTATTTACCGAGTTATAAGCGAGTTAACTTCCGGCGAGTCGCTTAGGTATCGCTGGAACGATAAAATTGCTAAGTACCGCGCCGTGTCGGTTAGCCGGTTCGCGGTAAGAGTAAACTTTTTTCCTATCGTTCCTAGATGATTTTAAACGTTATATTCGTGGTAAACTGTGCATACGAAACCATGTGTCGTGACGCCAGTTCTCTCGGACGCGTATTTACCGAGTTATAAGCGAGTTAACTTCCGGCGAGTCGCTTAGGTATCGCAGGAACGATAAAATTGCTAAGTACCGCGCCGTGTCGGTTAGCCGGTTCGCGGTAAGAGTAAACTTTTTTCCTATCGTTCCTAGATGATTTTAAACGTTATATTCGTGGTAAACTGTGCATACGAAACCGTGTGTCGTGACGCCAGTTCTCTCGGACGCGTATTTACCGAGTTATAAGCGAGTTAACTTCCGGCGAGTCGCTTAGGTATCGCTGGAACGATAAAATTGCTAAGTACCGCGCCGTGTCGGTTAGCCGGTTCGCGGTAAGAGTACACTTTTTTCCTATCGTTCCTAGATGATTTTAAACGTTATATTCGTGGTAAACTGTGCATACGAAACCGTGTGTCGTGACGCCAGTTCTCTCGGACGCGTATTTACCGAGTTATAAGCGAGTTAACTTCCGGCGAGTCGCTTAGGTATCGCTGGAACGATAAAATTGCTAAGTACCGCGCCGTGTCGGTTAGCCGGTTCGCGGTAAGAGTAAACTTTTTTCCTATCGTTCCTAGATGATTTTAAACGTTATATTCGTGGTAAACTGTGCATACGAAACCGTGTGTCGTGACGCCAGTTCTCTCGGACGCGTATTTACCGAGTTATAAGCGAGTTAACTTCCGGCGAGTCACTTAGGTATCGTTGGAACGATAGATTGCTAAGTACCGCGCCGTGTCGGTTAGCCGGTTCGCGGTAAGAGTAAACTTTTTTCCTATCGTTCCTAGATGATTTTAAACGTTATATTCGTGGTAAACTGTGCATACGAAACCATGTGTCGTGACGCCAGTTCTCTCGGACGCGTATTTACCGAGTTATAAGCGAGTTAACTTCCGGCGAGTCGCTTAGGTATCGCTGGAACGATAAAATTGCTAAGTACCGCGCCGTGTCGGTTAGCCGGTTCGCGGTAAGAGTACACTTTTTTCCTATCGTTCCTAGATGATTTTAAACGTTATATTCGTGGTAAACTGTGCATACGAAACCGTGTGTCGTGACGCCAGTTCTCTCGGACGCGTATTTACCGAGTTATAAGCGAGTTAGCTTCCGGCGAGTCGCTTACGTATCGTTGGAACGATAGATTGCTAAGTACCGCGCCGTGTCGGTTAGCCGGTTCGCGGTAAGAGTAAACTTTTTTCCTATCGTTCCTAGATGATTTTAAACGTTATATTCGTGGTAAACTGTGCATACGAAACCATGTGTCGTGACGCCAGTTCTCTCGGACGCGTATTTACCGAGTTATAAGCGAGTTAACTTCCGGCGAGTCGCTTAGGTATCGCTGGAACGATAAAATTGCTAAGTACCGCGCCGTGTCGGTTAGCCGGTTCGCGGTAAGAGTAAACTTTTTTCCTATCGTTCCTAGATGATTTTAAACGTTATATTCGTGGTAAACTGTGCATACGAAACCGTGTGTCGTGACGCCAGTTCTCTCGGACGCGTATTTACCGAGTTATAAGCGAGTTAACTTCCGGCGAGTCACTTAGGTATCGTTGGAACGATAGATTGCTAAGTACCGCGCCGTGTCGGTTAGCCGGTTCGCGGTAAGAGTAAACTTTTTTCCTATCGTTCCTAGATGATTTTAAACGTTATATTCGTGGTAAACTGTGCATACGAAACCATGTGTCGTGACGCCAGTTCTCTCGGACGCGTATTTACCGAGTTATAAGCGAGTTAACTTCCGGCGAGTCGCGTAGGTATCGCTGGAACGATAAAATTGCTAAGTACCGCGCCGTGTCGGTTAGCCGGTTCGCGGTAAGAGTAAACTTTTTTCCTATCGTTCCTAGATGATTTTAAACGTTATATTCGTGGTAAACTGTGCATACGAAACCGTGTGTCGTGACGCCAGTTCTCTCGGACGCGTATTTACCGAGTTATAAGCGAGTTAACTTCCGGCGAGTCGCTTACGTATCGCTGGAACGATAAAATTGCTAAGTACCGCGCCGTGTCGGTTAGCCGGTTCGCGGTAAGAGTAAACTTTTTTCCTATCGTTCCTAGATGATTTTAAACGTTATATTCGTGGTAAACTGTGCATACGAAACCGTGTGTCGTGACGCCAGTTCTCTCGGACGCGTATTTACCGAGTTATAAGCGAGTTAACTTCCGGCGAGTCGCTTAGGTATCGCTGGAACGATAAAATTGCTAAGTACCGCGCCGTGTCGGTTAGCCGTTTCTCGGTAAGAGTAAACTTTTTTCCTATCGTTCCTAGATGATTTTAAACGTTATATTCGTGGTAAACTGTGCATACGAAACCGTGTGTCGTGACGCCAGTTCTCTCGGACGCGTATTTACCGAGTTATAAGCGAGTTAACTTCCGGCGAGTCGCTTAGGTATCGCTGGAACGATAAAATTGCTAAGTACCGCGCCGTGTCGGTTAGCCGGTTCGCGGTAAGAGTACACTTTTTTCCTATCGTTCCTAGATGATTTTAAACGTTATATTCGTGGTAAACTGTGCATACGAAACCGTGTGTCGTGACGCCAGTTCTCTCGGACGCGTATTTACCGAGTTATAAGCGAGTTAACTTCCGGCGAGTCGCTTAGGTATCGCTGGAACGATAAAATTGCTAAGTACCGCGCCGTGTCGGTTAGACGGTTCGCGGTAAGAGTAAACTTTTTTCCTATCGTTCCTAGATGATTTTAAACGTTATATTCGTGGTAAACTGTGCATACGAAACCGTGTGTCGTGACGCCAGTTCTCTCGGACGCGTATTTACCGAGTTATAAGCGAGTTAACTTCCGGCGAGTCACTTAGGTATCGTTGGAACGATAGATTGCTAAGTACCGCGCCGTGTCGGTTAGCCGGTTCGCGGTAAGAGTAAACTTTTTTCCTATCGTTCCTAGATGATTTTAAACGTTATATTCGTGGTAAACTGTGCATACGAAACCATGTGTCGTGACGCCAGTTCTCTCGGACGCGTATTTACCGAGTTATAAGCGAGTTAACTTCCGGCGAGTCGCTTAGGTATCGCTGGAACGATAAAATTGCTAAGTACCGCGCCGTGTCGGTTAGCCGGTTCGCGGTAAGAGTACACTTTTTTCCTATCGTTCCTAGATGATTTTAAACGTTATATTCGTGGTAAACTGTGCATACGAAACCGTGTGTCGTGACGCCAGTTCTCTCGGACGCGTATTTACCGAGTTATAAGCGAGTTAACTTCCGGCGAGTCGCTTAGGTATCGCTGGAACGATAAAATTGCTAAGTACCGCGCCGTGTCGGTTAGCCGGTTCGCGGTAAGAGTAAACTTTTTTCCTATCGTTCCTAGATGATTTTAAACGTTATATTCGTGGTAAACTGTGCATACGAAACCGTGTGTCGTGACGCCAGTTCTCTCGGACGCGTATTTACCGAGTTATAAGCGAGTTAACTTCCGGCGAGTCGCTTAGGTATCGCTGGAACGATACAATTGCTAAGTACCGCGCCGTGTCGGTTAGACGGTTCGCGGTAAGAGTACACTTTTTTCCTATCGTTCCTAGATGATTTTAAACGTTATATTCGTGGTAAACTGTGCATACGAAACCGTGTGTCGTGACGCCAGTTCTCTCGGACGCGTATTTACCGAGTTATAAGCGAGTTAACTTCCGGCGAGTCGCTTAGGTATCGCTGGAACGATAAAATTGCTAAGTACCGCGCCGTGTCGGTTAGCCGGTTCGCGGTAAGAGTAAACTTTTTTCCTATCGTTCCTAGATGATTTTAAACGTTATATTCGTGGTAAACTGTGCATACGAAACCGTGTGTCGTGACGCCAGTTCTCTCGGACGCGTATTTACCGAGTTAACTTCCGGCGAGTCACTTAGGTATCGTTGGAACGATAGATTGCTAAGTACCGCGCCGTGTCGGTTAGCCGGTTCGCGGTAAGAGTAAACTTTTTTCCTATCGTTCCTAGATGATTTTAAACGTTATATTCGTGGTAAACTGTGCATACGAAACCGTGTGTCGTGACGCCAGTTCTCTCGGACGCGTATTTACCGAGTTATAAGCGAGTTAACTTCCGGCGAGTCGCTTAGGTATCGCTGGAACGATAAAATTGCTAAGTACCGCGCCGTGTCGGTTAGACGGTTCGCGGTAAGAGTACACTTTTTTCCTATCGTTCCTAGATGATTTTAAACGTTATATTCGTGGTAAACTGTGCATACGAAACCGTGTGTCGTGACGCCAGTTCTCTCGGACGCGTATTTACCGAGTTATAAGCGAGTTAGCTTCCGGCGAGTCGCTTACGTATCGTTGGAACGATAGATTGCTAAGTACCGCGCCGTGTCGGTTAGCCGGTTCGCGGTAAGAGTAAACTTTTTTCCTATCGTTCCTAGATGATTTTAAACGTTATATTCGTGGTAAACTGTGCATACGAAACCATGTGTCGTGACGCCAGTTCTCTCGGACGCGTATTTACCGAGTTATAAGCGAGTTAACTTCCGGCGAGTCGCTTAGGTATCGCTGGAACGATAAAATTGCTAAGTACCGCGCCGTGTCGGTTAGCCGGTTCGCGGTAAGAGTAAACTTTTTTCCTATCGTTCCTAGATGATTTTAAACGTTATATTCGTGGTAAACTGTGCATACGAAACCATGTGTCGTGACGCCAGTTCTCTCGGACGCGTATTTACCGAGTTATAAGCGAGTTAACTTCCGGCGAGTCGCTTAGGTATCGCTGGAACGATAAAATTGCTAAGTACCGCGCCGTGTCGGTTAGCCGGTTCGCGGTAAGAGTAAACTTTTTTCCTATCGTTCCTAGATGATTTTAAACGTTATATTCGTGGTAAACTGTGCATACGAAACCGTGTGTCGTGACGCCAGTTCTCTCGGACGCGTATTTACCGAGTTATAAGCGAGTTAACTTCCGGCGAGTCACTTAGGTATCGTTGGAACGATAGATTGCTAAGTACCGCGCCGTGTCGGTTAGCCGGTTCGCGGTAAGAGTAAACTTTTTTCCTATCGTTCCTAGATGATTTTAAACGTTATATTCGTGGTAAACTGTGCATACGAAACCATGTGTCGTGACGCCAGTTCTCTCGGACGCGTATTTACCGAGTTATAAGCGAGTTAACTTCCGGCGAGTCGCTTAGGTATCGCTGGAACGATAAAATTGCTAAGTACCGCGCCGTGTCGGTTAGCCGGTTCGCGGTAAGAGTAAACTTTTTTCCTATCGTTCCTAGATGATTTTAAACGTTATATTCGTGGTAAACTGTGCATACGAAACCATGTGTCGTGACGCCAGTTCTCTCGGACGCGTATTTACCGAGTTATAAGCGAGTTAACTTCCGGCGAGTCGCTTACGTATCGCTGGAACGATAAAATTGCTAAGTACCGCGCCGTGTCGGTTAGCCGGTTCGCGGTAAGAGTAAACTTTTTTCCTATCGTTCCTAGATGATTTTAAACGTTATATTCGTGGTAAACTGTGCATACGAAACCGTGTGTCGTGACGCCAGTTCTCTCGGACGCGTATTTACCGAGTTATAAGCGAGTTAACTTCCGGCGAGTCGCTTAGGTATCGCTGGAACGATAAAATTGCTAAGTACCGCGCCGTGTCGGTTAGCCGGTTCGCGGTAAGAGTAAACTTTTTTCCTATCGTTCCTAGATGATTTTAAACGTTATATTCGTGGTAAACTGTGCATACGAAACCATGTTTCGTGACGCCAGTTCTCTCGGACGCGTATTTACCGAGTTATAAGCGAGTTAACTTCCGGCGAGTCGCTTAGGTATCGCTGGAACGATAAAATTGCTAAGTACCGCGCCGTGTCGGTTAGCCGGTTCGCGGTAAGAGTAAACTTTTTTCCTATCGTTCCTAGATGATTTTAAACGTTATATTCGTGGTAAACTGTGCATACGAAACCGTGTGTCGTGACGCCAGTTCTCTCGGACGCGTATTTACCGAGTTATAAGCGAGTTAACTTCCGGCGAGTCACTTAGGTATCGTTGGAACGATAGATTGCTAAGTACCGCGCCGTGTCGGTTAGCCGGTTCGCGGTAAGAGTAAACTTTTTTCCTATCGTTCCTAGATGATTTTAAACGTTATATTCGTGGTAAACTGTGCATACGAAACCATGTGTCGTGACGCCAGTTCTCTCGGACGCGTATTTACCGAGTTATAAGCGAGTTAACTTCCGGCGAGTCGCTTAGGTATCGCTGGAACGATAAAATTGCTAAGTACCGCGCCGTGTCGGTTAGCCGGGTCGCGGTAAGAGTAAACTTTTTTCCTATCGTTCCTAGATGATTTTAAACGTTATATTCGTGGTAAACTGTGCATACGAAACCATGTGTCGTGACGCCAGTTCTCTCGGATGCGTATTTACCGAGTTATAAGCGAGTTAACTTCCGGCGAGTCGCTTAGGTATCGCTGGAACGATAAAATTGCTAAGTACCGCGCCGTGTCGGTTAGCCGGTTCGCGGTAAGAGTAAACTTTTTTCCTATCGTTCCTAGATGATTTTAAACGTTATATTCGTGGTAAACTGTGCATACGAAACCGTGTGTCGTGACGCCAGTTCTCTCGGACGCGTATTTACCGAGTTATAAGCGTGTTAACTTCTGGCGAGTCGCTTAGGTATCGCTGGAACGATAAAATTGCTAAGTACCGCGCCGTGTCGGTTAGCCGGTTCGCGGTAAGAGTACACTTTTTTCCTATCGTTCCTAGATGATTTTAAACGTTATATTCGTGGTAAACTGTGCATACGAAACCGTGTGTCGTGACGCCAGTTCTCTCGGACGCGTATTTACCGAGTTATAAGCGAGTTAACTTCCGGCGAGTCACTTAGGTATCGTTGGAACGATAGATTGCTAAGTACCGCGCCGTGTCGGTTAGCCGGTTCGCGGTAAGAGTAAACTTTTTTCCTATCGTTCCTAGATGATTTTAAACGTTATATTCGTGGTAAACTGTGCATACGAAACCATGTGTCGTGACGCCAGTTCTCTCGGACGCGTATTTACCGAGTTATAAGCGAGTTAACTTCCGGCGAGTCGCTTAGGTATCGCTGGAACGATAAAATTGCTAAGTACCGCGCAGTGTCGGTTAGCCGGTTCGCGGTAAGAGTACACTTTTTTCCTATCGTTCCTAGATGATTTTAAACGTTATATTCGTGGTAAACTGTGCATACGAAACCATGTGTCGTGACGCCAGTTCTCTCGGACGAGTATTTACCGAGTTATAAGCGAGTTAACTTCCGGCGAGTCGCTTAGGTATCGCTGGAACGATAAAATTGCTAAGTACCGCGCCGTGTCGGTTAGACGGTTCGCGGTAAGAGTAAACTTTTTTCCTATCGTTCCTAGATGATTTTAAACGTTATATTCGTGGTAAACTGTGCATACGAAACCGTGTGTCGTGACGCCAGTTCTCTCGGACGCGTATTTACCGAGTTATAAGCGAGTTAACTTCCGGCGAGTCGCTTAGGTATCGCTGGAACGATAAAATTGCTAAGTACCGCGCCGTGTCGGTTAGCCGGTTCGCGGTAAGAGTAAACTTTTTTCCTATCGTTCCTAGATGATTTTAAACGTTATATTCGTGGTAAACTGTGCATACGAAACCGTGTGTCGTGACGCCAGTTCTCTCGGACGCGTATTTACCGAGTTATAAGCGAGTTAACTTCCGGCGAGTCACTTAGGTATCGTTGGAACGATAGATTGCTAAGTACCGCGCCGTGTCGGTTAGCCGGTGCGCGGTAAGAGTAAACTTTTTTCCTATCGTTCCTAGATGATTTTAAACGTTATATTCGTGGTAAACTGTGCATACGAAACCGTGTGTCGTGACGCCAGTTCTCTCGGACGCGTATTTACCGAGTTATAAGCGAGTTAACTTCCGGCGAGTCGCTTAGGTATCGCTGGAACGATAAAATTGCTAAGTACCGCGCCGTGTCGGTTAGCCGGTTCGCGGTAAGAGTAAACTTTTTTCCTATCGTTCCTAGATGATTTTAAACGTTATATTCGTGGTAAACTGTGCATACGAAACCGTGTGTCGTGACGCCAGTTCTCTCGGACGCGTATTTACCGAGTTATAAGCGAGTTAACTTCCGGCGAGTCACTTAGGTATCGTTGGAACGATAGATTGCTAAGTACCGCGCCGTGTCGGTTAGCCGGTTCGCGGTAAGAGTAAACTTTTTTCCTATCGTTCCTAGATGATTTTAAACGTTATATACGTGGTAAACTGTGCATACGAAACCATGTGTCGTGACGCCAGTTCTCTCGGACGCGTATTTACCGAGTTATAAGCGAGTTAACTTCCGGCGAGTCGCTTAGGTATCGCTGGAACGATAAAATTGCTAAGTACCGCGCCGTGTCGGTTAGCCGGTTCGCGGTAAGAGTAAACTTTTTTCCTATCGTTCCTAGATGATTTTAAACGTTATATTCGTGGTAAACTGTGCATACGAAACCATGTGTCGTGACGCCAGTTCTCTCGGACGCGTATTTACCGAGTTATAAGCGAGTTAACTTCCGGCGAGTCGCTTAGGTATCGCTGGAACGATAAAATTGCTAAGTACCGCGCCGTGTCGGTTAGCCGGTTCGCGGTAAGAGTAAACGTTTTTCCTATCGTTCCTAGATGATTTTAAACGTTATATTCGTGGTAAACTGTGTATACGAAACCATGTGTCGTGACGCCAGTTCTCTCGGACGCGTATTTACCGAGTTATAAGCGAGTTAACTTCCGGCGAGTCGCTTAGGTATCGCTGGAACGATAAAATTGCTAAGTACCGCGCCGTGTCGGTTAGCCGGTTCGCGGTAAGAGTAAACTTTTTTCCTATCGTTCCTAGATGATTTTAAACGTTATATTCGTGGTAAACTGTGCACACGAAACCATGTGTCGTGACGCCAGTTCTCTCGGACGAGTATTTACCGAGTTATAAGCGAGTTAACTTCCGGCGAGTCGCTTAGGTATCGCTGGAACGATAAAATTGCTAAGTACCGCGCCGTGTCGGTTAGCCGGTTCGCGGTAAGAGTAAACTTTTTTCCTATCGTTCCTAGATGATTTTAAACGTTATATTCGTGGTAAACTGTGCATACGAAACCGTGTGTCGTGACGCCAGTTCTCTCGGACGCGTATTTACCGAGTTATAAGCGAGTTAACTTCCGGCGAGTCGCTTAGGTATCGCTGGAACGATAAAATTGCTAAGTACCGCGCCGTGTCGGTTAGCCGGGTCGCGGTAAGAGTAAACTTTTTTCCTATCGTTCCTAGATGATTTTAAACGTTATATTCGTGGTAAACTGTGCATACGAAACCGTGTGTCGTGACGCCAGTTCTCTCGGATGCGTATTTACCGAGTTATAAGCGAGTTAACTTCCGGCGAGTCGCTTAGGTATCGCTGGAACGATAAAATTGCTAAGTACCGCGCCGTGTCGGTTAGCCGGTTCGCGGTAAGAGTAAACTTTTTTCCTATCGTTCCTAGATGATTTTAAACGTTATATTCGTGGTAAACTGTGCATACGAAACCGTGTGTCGTGACGCCAGTTCTCTCGGACGCGTATTTACCGAGTTATAAGCGTGTTAACTTCCGGCGAGTCGCTTAGGTATCGCTGGAACGATAAAATTGCTAAGTACCGCGCCGTGTCGGTTAGCCGGTTCGCGGTAAGAGTACACTTTTTTCCTATCGTTCCTAGATGATTTTAAACGTTATATTCGTGGTAAACTGTGCATACGAAACCGTGTGTCGTGACGCCAGTTCTCTCGGACGCGTATTTACCGAGTTATAAGCGAGTTAACTTCCGGCGAGTCACTTAGGTATCGTTGGAACGATAGATTGCTAAGTACCGCGCCGTGTCGGTTAGCCGGTTCGCGGTAAGAGTAAACTTTTTTCCTATCGTTCCTAGATGATTTTAAACGTTATATTCGTGGTAAACTGTGCATACGAAACCATGTGTCGTGACGCCAGTTCTCTCGGACGCGTATTTACCGAGTTATAAGCGAGTTAACTTCCGGCGAGTCGCTTAGGTATCGCTGGAACGATAAAATTGCTAAGTACCGCGCAGTGTCGGTTAGCCGGTTCGCGGTAAGAGTACACTTTTTTCCTATCGTTCCTAGATGATTTTAAACGTTATATTCGTGGTAAACTGTGCATACGAAACCATGTGTCGTGACGCCAGTTCTCTCGGACGAGTATTTACCGAGTTATAAGCGAGTTAACTTCCGGCGAGTCGCTTAGGTATCGCTGGAACGATAAAATTGCTAAGTACCGCGCCGTGTCGGTTAGCCGGTTCGCGGTAAGAGTAAACTTTTTTCCTATCGTTCCTAGATGATTTTAAACGTTATATTCGTGGTAAACTGTGCATACGAAACCGTGTGTCGTGACGCCAGTTCTCTCGGACGCGTATTTACCGAGTTATAAGCGAGTTAACTTCCGGCGTGTCGCTTAGGTATCGCTGGAACGATAAAATTGCTAAGTACCGCGCCGTGTCGGTTAGCCGGTTCGCGGTAAGAGTAAACTTTTTTCCTATCGTTCCTAGATGATTTTAAACGTTATATTCGTGGTAAACTGTGCATACGAAACCGTGTGTCGTGACGCCAGTTCTCTCGGACGCGTATTTACCGAGTTATAAGCGAGTTAACTTCCGGCGAGTCACTTAGGTATCGTTGGAACGATAGATTGCTAAGTACCGCGCCGTGTCGGTTAGCCGGTGCGCGGTAAGAGTAAACTTTTTTCCTATCGTTCCTAGATGATTTTAAACGTTATATTCGTGGTAAACTGTGCATACGAAACCATGTGTCGTGACGCCAGTTCTCTCGGACGCGTATTTACCGAGTTATAAGCGAGTTAACTTCCGGCGAGTCGCTTAGGTATCGCTGGAACGATAAAATTGCTAAGTACCGCGCCGTGTCGGTTAGCCGGTTCGCGGTAAGAGTAAACTTTTTTCCTATCGTTCCTAGATGATTTTAAACGTTATATTCGTGGTAAACTGTGCATACGAAACCGTGTGTCGTGACGCCAGTTCTCTCGGACGCGTATTTACCGAGTTATAAGCGAGTTAACTTCCGGCGAGTCACTTAGGTATCGTTGGAACGATAGATTGCTAAGTACCGCGCCGTGTCGGTTAGCCGGTTCGCGGTAAGAGTAAACTTTTTTCCTATCGTTCCTAGATGATTTTAAACGTTATATTCGTGGTAAACTGTGCATACGAAACCATGTGTCGTGACGCCAGTTCTCTCGGACGCGTATTTACCGAGTTATAAGCGAGTTAACTTCCGGCGAGTCGCTTAGGTATCGCTGGAACGATAAAATTGCTAAGTACCGCGCCGTGTCGGTTAGCCGGTTCGCGGTAAGAGTAAACTTTTTTCCTATCGTTCCTAGATGATTTTAAACGTTATATTCGTGGTAAACTGTGCATACGAAACCATGTGTCGTGACGCCAGTTCTCTCGGACGCGTATTTACCGAGTTATAAGCGAGTTAACTTCCGGCGAGTCGCTTAGGTATCGCTGGAACGATAAAATTGCTAAGTACCGCGCCGTGTCGGTTAGCCGGTTCGCGGTAAGAGTAAACTTTTTTCCTATCGTTCCTAGATGATTTTAAACGTTATATTCGTGGTAAACTGTGTATACGAAACCATGTGTCGTGACGCCAGTTCTCTCGGACGCGTATTTACCGAGTTATAAGCGAGTTAACTTCCGGCGAGTCGCTTAGGTATCGCTGGAACGATAAAATTGCTAAGTACCGCGCCGTGTCGGTTAGCCGGTTCGCGGTAAGAGTAAACTTTTTTCCTATCGTTCCTAGATGATTTTAAACGTTATATTCGTGGTAAACTGTGCACACGAAACCATGTGTCGTGACGCCAGTTCTCTCGGACGAGTATTTACCGAGTTATAAGCGAGTTAACTTCCGGCGAGTCGCTTAGGTATCGCTGGAACGATAAAATTGCTAAGTACCGCGCCGTGTCGGTTAGCCGGTTCGCGGTAAGAGTAAACTTTTTTCCTATCGTTCCTAGATGATTTTAAACGTTATATTCGTGGTAAACTGTGCATACGAAACCGTGTGTCGTGACGCCAGTTCTCTCGGACGCGTATTTACCGAGTTATAAGCGAGTTAACTTCCGGCGAGTCGCTTAGGTATCGCTGGAACGATAAAATTGCTAAGTACCGCGCCGTGTCGGTTAGCCGGTTCGCGGTAAGAGTAAACTTTTTTCCTATCGTTCCTAGATGATTTTAAACGTTATATTCGTGGTAAACTGTGCATACGAAACCGTGTGTCGTGACGCCAGTTCTCTCGGACGCGTATTTACCGAGTTATAAGCGAGTTAACTTCCGGCGAGTCACTTAGGTATCGTTGGAACGATAGATTGCTAAGTACCGCGCCGTGTCGGTTAGCCGGTTCGCGGTAAGAGTAAACTTTTTTCCTATCGTTCCTAGATGATTTTAAACGTTGTATTCGTGGTAAACTGTGCATACGAAACCATGTGTCGTGACGCCAGTTCTCTCGGACGCGTATTTACCGAGTTATAAGCGAGTTAACTTCCGGCGAGTCGCTTAGGTATCGCTGGAACGATAAAATTGCTAAGTACCGCGCCGTGTCGGTTAGCCGGTTCGCGGTAAGAGTAAACTTTTTTCCTATCGTTCCTAGATGATTTTAAACGTTATATTCGTGGTAAACTGTGCATACGAAACCGTGTGTCGTGACGCCAGTTCTCTCGGACGCGTATTTACCGAGTTATAAGCGAGTTAACTTCCGGCGAGTCACTTAGGTATCGTTGGAACGATAGATTGCTAAGTACCGCGCCGTGTCGGTTAGCCGGTTCGCGGTAAGAGTAAACTTTTTTCCTATCGTTCCTAGATGATTTTAAACGTTATATTCGTGGTAAACTGTGCATACGAAACCATGTGTCGTGACGCCAGTTCTCTCGGACGCGTATTTACCGAGTTATAAGCGAGTTAACTTCCGGCGAGTCGCTTAGGTATCGCTGGAACGATAAAATTGCTAAGTACCGCGCCGTGTCGGTTAGCCGGTTCGCGGTAAGAGTAAACTTTTTTCCTATCGTTCCTAGATGATTTTAAACGTTATATTCGTGGTAAACTGTGTATACGAAACCATGTGTCGTGACGCCAGTTCTCTCGGACGCGTATTTACCGAGTTATAAGCGAGTTAACTTCCGGCGAGTCGCTTAGGTATCGCTGGAACGATAAAATTGCTAAGTACCGCGCCGTGTCGGTTAGCCGGTTCGCGGTAAGAGTAAACTTTTTTCCTATCGTTCCTAGATGATTTTAAACGTTATATTCGTGGTAAACTGTGCATACGAAACCGTGTGTCGTGACGCCAGTTCTCTCGGACGCGTATTTACCGAGTTATAAGCGAGTTAACTTCCGGCGAGTCACTTAGGTATCGTTGGAACGATAGATTGCTAAGTACCGCGCCGTGTCGGTTAGCCGGTTCGCGGTAAGAGTAAACTTTTTTCCTATCGTTCCTAGATGATTTTAAACGTTATATTCGTGGTAAACTGTGCATACGAAACCATGTGTCGTGACGCCAGTTCTCTCGGACGCGTATTTACCGAGTTATAAGCGAGTTAACTTCCGGCGAGTCGCTTAGGTATCGCTGGAACGATAAAATTGCTAAGTACCGCGCCGTGTCGGTTAGCCGGTTCGCGGTAAGAGTAAACTTTTTTCCTATCGTTCCTAGATGATTTTAAACGTTATATTCGTGGTAAACTGTGCATACGAAACCATGTGTCGTGACGCCAGTTCTCTCGGACGCGTATTTACCGAGTTATAAGCGAGTTAACTTCCGGCGAGTCGCTTAGGTATCGCTGGAACGATAAAATTGCTAAGTACCGCGCCGTGTCGGTTAGACGGTTCGCGGTAAGAGTAAACTTTTTTCCTATCGTTCCTAGATGATTTTAAACGTTATATTCGTGGTAAACTGTGCATACGAAACCGTGTGTCGTGACGCCAGTTCTCTCGGACGCTTATTTACCGAGTTATAAGCGAGTTAACTTCCGGCGAGTCGCTTAGGTATCGCTGGAACGATAAAATTGCTAAGTACCGCGCCGTGTCGGTTAGCCGGTTCGCGGTAAGAGTAAACTTTTTTCCTATCGTTCCTAGATGATTTTAAACGTTATATTCGTGGTAAACTGTGCATACGAAACCATGTGTCGTGACGCCAGTTCTCTCGGACGCGTATTTACCGAGTTATAAGCGAGTTAACTTCCGGCGAGTCGCTTAGGTATCGCTGGAACGATAAAATTGCTAAGTACCGCGCCGTGTCGGTTAGCCGGTTCGCGGTAAGAGTAAACTTTTTTCCTATCGTTCCTAGATGATTTTAAACGTTATATTCGTGGTAAACTGTGCATACGAAACCGTGTGTCGTGACGCCAGTTCTCTCGGACGCTTATTTACCGAGTTATAAGCGAGTTAACTTCCGGCGAGTCGCTTAGGTATCGCTGGAACGATAAAATTGCTAAGTACCGCGCCGTGTCGGTTAGCCGGTTCGCGGTAAGAGTACACTTTTTTCCTATCGTTCCTAGATGATTTTAAACGTTATATTCGTGGTAAACTGTGCATACGAAACCGTGTGTCGTGACGCCAGTTCTCTCGGACGCGTATTTACCGAGTTATAAGCGAGTTAACTTCCGGCGAGTCACTTAGGTATCGTTGGAACGATAGATTGCTAAGTACCGCGCCGTGTCGGTTAGCCGGTTCGCGGTAAGAGTAAACTTTTTTCCTATCGTTCCTAGATGATTTTAAACGTTATATTCGTGGTAAACTGTGCATACGAAACCATGTGTCGTGACGCCAGTTCTCTCGGACGCGTATTTACCGAGTTATAAGCGAGTTAACTTCCGGCGAGTCGCTTAGGTATCGCTGGAACGATAAAATTGCTAAGTACCGCGCCGTGTCGGTTAGCCGGTTCGCGGTAAGAGTAAACTTTTTTCCTATCGTTCCTAGATGATTTTAAACGTTATATTCGTGGTAAACTGTGCATACGAAACCATGTGTCGTGACGCCAGTTCTCTCGGACGCGTATTTACCGAGTTATAAGCGAGTTAACTTCCGGCGAGTCACTTAGGTATCGTTGGAACGATAGATTGCTAAGTACCGCGCCGTGTCGGTTAGCCGGTTCGCGGTAAGAGTAAACTTTTTTCCTATCGTTCCTAGATGATTTTAAACGTTATATTCGTGGTAAACTGTGCATACGAAACCGTGTGTCGTGACGCCAGTTCTCTCGGACGCGTATTTACCGAGTTATAAGCGAGTTAACTTCCGGCGAGTCGCTTAGGTATCGCTGGAACGATAAAATTGCTAAGTACCGCGCCGTGTCGGTTAGCCGGTTCGCGGTAAGAGTAAACTTTTTTCCTATCGTTCCTAGATGATTTTAAACGTTATATTCGTGGTAAACTGTGCATACGAAACCATGTGTCGTGACGCCAGTTCTCTCGGACGCGTATTTACCGAGTTATAAGCGAGTTAACTTCCGGCGAGTCGCTTAGGTATCGCTGGAACGATAAAATTGCTAAGTACCGCGCCGTGTCGGTTAGCCGGTTCGCGGTAAGAGTAAACATTTTTCCTATCGTTCCTAGATGATTTTAAACGTTATATTCGTGGTAAACTGTGCATACGAAACCGTGTGTCGTGACGCCAGTTCTCTCGGACGCGTATTTACCGAGTTATAAGCGAGTTAACTTCCGGCGAGTCGCTTAGGTATCGCTGGAACGATAAAATTGCTAAGTACCGCGCCGTGTCGGTTAGCCGGTTCGCGGTAAGAGTAAACTTTTTTCCTATCGTTCCTAGATGATTTTAAACGTTATATTCGTGGTAAACTGTGCATACGAAACCATGTGTCGTGACGCCAGATCTCTCGGACGCGTATTTACCGAGTTATAAGCGAGTTAACTTCCGGCGAGTCGCTTAGGTATCGCTGGAACGATAAAATTGCTAAGTACCGCGCCGTGTCGGTTAGCCGGTTCGCGGTAAGAGTAAACTTTTTTCCTATCGTTCCTAGATGATTTTAAACGTTATATTCGTGGTAAACTGTGCATACGAAACCGTGTGTCGTGACGCCAGTTCTCTCGGACGCGTATTTACCGAGTTATAAGCGAGTTAACTTCCGGCGAGTCGCTTAGGTATCGCTGGAACGATAAAATTGCTAAGTACCGCGCCGTGTCGGTTAGCCGGTTCGCGGTAAGAGTAAACTTTTTTCCTATCGTTCCTAGATGATTTTAAACGTTATATTCGTGGTAAACTGTGCATACGAAACCATGTTTCGTGACGCCAGTTCTCTCGGACGCGTATTTACCGAGTTATAAGCGAGTTAACTTCCGGCGAGTCGCTTAGGTATCGCTGGAACGATAAAATTGCTAAGTACCGCGCCGTGTCGGTTAGCCGGTTCGCGGTAAGAGTAAACTTTTTTCCTATCGTTCCTAGATGATTTTAAACGTTATATTCGTGGTAAACTGTGCATACGAAACCGTGTGTCGTGACGCCAGTTCTCTCGGACGCGTATTTACCGAGTTATAAGCGAGTTAACTTCCGGCGAGTCACTTAGGTATCGTTGGAACGATAGATTGCTAAGTACCGCGCCGTGTCGGTTAGCCGGTTCGCGGTAAGAGTAAACTTTTTTCCTATCGTTCCTAGATGATTTTAAACGTTATATTCGTGGTAAACTGTGCATACGAAACCATGTGTCGTGACGCCAGTTCTCTCGGACGCGTATTTACCGAGTTATAAGCGAGTTAACTTCCGGCGAGTCGCTTAGGTATCGCTGGAACGATAAAATTGCTAAGTACCGCGCCGTGTCGGTTAGCCGGTTCGCGGTAAGAGTAAACTTTTTTCCTATCGTTCCTAGATGATTTTAAACGTTATATTCGTGGTAAACTGTGCATACGAAACCATGTGTCGTGACGCCAGTTCTCTCGGATGCGTATTTACCGAGTTATAAGCGAGTTAACTTCCGGCGAGTCGCTTAGGTATCGCTGGAACGATAAAATTGCTAAGTACCGCGCCGTGTCGGTTAGCCGGTTCGCGGTAAGAGTAAACTTTTTTCCTATCGTTCCTAGATGATTTTAAACGTTATATTCGTGGTAAACTGTGCATACGAAACCGTGTGTCGTGACGCCAGTTCTCTCGGACGCGTATTTACCGAGTTATAAGCGAGTTAACTTCCGGCGAGTCGCTTAGGTATCGCTGGAACGATAAAATTGCTAAGTACCGCGCCGTGTCGGTTAGCCGGTTCGCGGTAAGAGTAAACTTTTTTCCTATCGTTCCTAGATGATTTTAAACGTTATATTCGTGGTAAACTGTGCATACGAAACCGTGTGTCGTGACGCCAGTTCTCTCGGATGCGTATTTACCGAGTTATAAGCGAGTTAACTTCCGGCGAGTCGCTTAGGTATCGCTGGAACGATAAAATTGCTAAGTACCGCGCCGTGTCGGTTAGCCGGTTCGCGGTAAGAGTAAACTTTTTTCCTATCGTTCCTAGATGATTTTAAACGTTATATTCGTGGTAAACTGTGCATACGAAACCGTGTGTCGTGACGCCAGTTCTCTCGGACGCGTATTTACCGAGTTATAAGCGAGTTAACTTCCGGCGAGTCGCTTAGGTATCGCTGGAACGATAAAATTGCTAAGTACCGCGCCGTGTCGGTTAGCCGGTTCGCGGTAAGAGTACACTTTTTTCCTATCGTTCCTAGATGATTTTAAACGTTATATTCGTGGTAAACTGTGCATACGAAACCGTGTGTCGTGACGCCAGTTCTCTCGGACGCGTATTTACCGAGTTATAAGCGAGTTAACTTCCGGCGAGTCACTTAGGTATCGTTGGAACGATAGATTGCTAAGTACCGCGCCGTGTCGGTTAGCCGGTTCGCGGTAAGAGTAAACTTTTTTCCTATCGTTCCTAGATGATTTTAAACGTTATATTCGTGGTAAACTGTGCATACGAAACCATGTGTCGTGACGCCAGTTCTCTCGGACGCGTATTTACCGAGTTATAAGCGAGTTAACTTCCGGCGAGTCGCTTAGGTATCGCTGGAACGATAAAATTGCTAAGTACCGCGCCGTGTCGGTTAGCCGGTTCGCGGTAAGAGTAAACTTTTTTCCTATCGTTCCTAGATGATTTTAAACGTTATATTCGTGGTAAACTGTGTATACGAAACCATGTGTCGTGACGCCAGTTCTCTCGGACGCGTATTTACCGAGTTATAAGCGAGTTAACTTCCGGCGAGTCGCTTAGGTATCGCTGGAACGATAAAATTGCTAAGTACCGCGCCGTGTCGGTTAGCCGGTTCGCGGTAAGAGTAAACTTTTTTCCTATCGTTCCTAGATGATTTTAAACGTTATATTCGTGGTAAACTGTGCATACGAAACCGTGTGTCGTGACGCCAGTTCTCTCGGACGAGTATTTACCGAGTTATAAGCGAGTTAACTTCCGGCGAGTCGCTTAGGTATCGCTGGAACGATAAAATTGCTAAGTACCGCGCCGTGTCGGTTAGACGGTTCGCGGTAAGAGTACACTTTTTTCCTATCGTTCCTAGATGATTTTAAACGTTATATTCGTGGTAAACTGTGCATACGAAACCGTGTGTCGTGACGCCAGTTCTCTCGGACGCGTATTTACCGAGTTATAAGCGAGTTAACTTCCGGCGAGTCGCTTAGGTATCGCTGGAACGATAAAATTGCTACGTACCGCGCCGTGTCGGTTAGCCGGTTCGCGGTTAGAGTAAACTTTTTTCCTATCGTTCCTAGATGATTTTAAACGTTATATTCGTGGTAAACTGTGCATACGAAACCGTGTGTCGTGACGCCAGTTCTCTCGGACGCGTATTTACCGAGTTATAAGCGAGTTAACTTCCGGCGAGTCACTTAGGTATCGTTGGAACGATAGATTGCTAAGTACCGCGCCGTGTCGGTTAGCCGGTTCGCGGTAAGAGTAAACTTTTTTCCTATCGTTCCTAGATGATTTTAAACGTTATATTCGTGGTAAACTGTGCATACGAAACCATGTGTCGTGACGCCAGTTCTCTCGGACGCGTATTTACCGAGTTATAAGCGAGTTAACTTCCGGCGAGTCGCTTAGGTATCGCTGGAACGATAAAATTGCTAAGTACCGCGCCGTGTCGGTTAGCCGGTTCGCGGTAAGAGTAAACTTTTTTCCTATCGTTCCTAGATGATTTTAAACGTTATATTCGTGGTAAACTGTGCATACGAAACCGTGTGTCGTGACGCCAGTTCTCTCGGACGCGTATTTACCGAGTTATAAGCGAGTTAACTTCCGGCGAGTCACTTAGGTATCGTTGGAACGATAGATTGCTAAGTACCGCGCCGTGTCGGTTAGCCGGTTCGCGGTAAGAGTAAACTTTTTTCCTATCGTTCCTAGATGATTTTAAACGTTATATTCGTGGTAAACTGTGCATACGAAACCATGTGTCGTGACGCCAGTTCTCTCGGACGCGTATTTACCGAGTTATAAGCGAGTTAACTTCCGTCGAGTCGCTTAGGTATCGCTGGAACGATAAAATTGCTAAGTACCGCGCCGTGTCGGTTAGCCGGTTCGCGGTAAGAGTAAACTTTTTTCCTATCGTTCCTAGATGATTTTAAACGTTATATTCGTGGTAAACTGTGCATACGAAACCGTGTGTCGTGACGCCAGTTCTCTCGGACGCGTATTTACCGAGTTATAAGCGAGTTAACTTCCGGCGAGTCGCTTAGGTATCGCTGGAACGATAAAATTGCTAAGTACCGCGCCGTGTCGGTTAGCCGGTTCGCGGTAAGAGTAAACTTTTTTCCTATCGTTCCTAGATGATTTTAAACGTTATATTCGTGGTAAACTGTGCATACGAAACCGTGTGTCGTGACGCCAGTTCTCTCGGACGCGTATTTACCGAGTTATAAGCGAGTTAACTTCCGTCGAGTCGCTTAGGTATCGCTGGAACGATAAAATTGCTAAGTACCGCGCCGTGTCGGTTAGCCGGTTCGCGGTAAGAGTAAACTTTTTTCCTATCGTTCCTAGATGATTTTAAACGTTATATTCGTGGTAAACTGTGCACACGAAACCATGTGTCGTGACGCCAGTTCTCTCGGACGCGTATTTACCGAGTTATAAGCGAGTTAACTTCCGGCGAGTCGCTTAGGTATCGCTGGAACGATAAAATTGCTAAGTACCGCGCCGTGTCGGTTAGCCGGTTCGCGGTAAGAGTAAACTTTTTTCCTATCGTTCCTAGATGATTTTAAACGTTATATTCGTGGTAAACTGTGCATACGAAACCGTGTGTCGTGACGCCAGTTCTCTCGGACGCGTATTTACCGAGTTATAAGCGAGTTAACTTCCGGCGAGTCGCTTAGGTATCGCTGGAACGATAGATTGCTAAGTACCGCGCCGTGTCGGTTAGCCGGTTCGCGGTAAGAGTAAACTTTTTTCCTATCGTTCCTAGATGATTTTAAACGTTATATTCGTGGTAAACTGTGCATACGAAACCATGTGTCGTGACGCCAGTTCTCTCGGACGCGTATTTACCGAGTTATAAGCGAGTTAACTTCCGGCGAGTCGCTTAGGTATCGCTGGAACGATAAAATTGCTAAGTACCGCGCCGTGTCGGTTAGCCGGTTCGCGGTAAGAGTAAACTTTTTTCCTATCGTTCCTAGATGATTTTAAACGTTATATTCGTGGTAAACTGTGCATACGAAACCGTGTGTCGTGACGCCAGTTCTCTCGGACGCTTATTTACCGAGTTATAAGCGAGTTAACTTCCGGCGAGTCGCTTAGGTATCGCTGGAACGATAAAATTGCTAAGTACCGCGCCGTGTCGGTTAGCCGGTTCGCGGTAAGAGTAAACTTTTTTCCTATCGTTCCTAGATGATTTTAAACGTTATATTCGTGGTAAACTGTGCATACGAAACCATGTGTCGTGACGCCAGTTCTCTCGGACGCGTATTTACCGAGTTATAAGCGAGTTAACTTCCGGCGAGTCGCTTAGGTATCGCTGGAACGATAAAATTGCTAAGTACCGCGCCGTGTCGGTTAGCCGGTTCGCGGTAAGAGTAAACTTTTTTCCTATCGTTCCTAGATGATTTTAAACGTTATATTCGTGGTAAACTGTGCATACGAAACCGTGTGTCGTGACGCCAGTTCTCTCGGACGCGTATTTACCGAGTTATAAGCGAGTTAACTTCCGGCGAGTCGCTTAGGTATCGCTGGAACGATAAAATTGCTAAGTACCGCGCCGTGTCGGTTAGCCGGTTCGCGGTAAGAGTACACTTTTTTCCTATCGTTCCTAGATGATTTTAAACGTTATATTCGTGGTAAACTGTGCATACGAAACCGTGTGTCGTGACGCCAGTTCTCTCGGACGCGTATTTACCGAGTTATAAGCGAGTTAACTTCCGGCGAGTCACTTAGGTATCGTTGGAACGATAGATTGCTAAGTACCGCGCCGTGTCGGTTAGCCGGTTCGCGGTAAGAGTAAACTTTTTTCCTATCGTTCCTAGATGATTTTAAACGTTATATTCGTGGTAAACTGTGCATACGAAACCATGTGTCGTGACGCCAGTTCTCTCGGACGCGTATTTACCGAGTTATAAGCGAGTTAACTTCCGGCGAGTCGCTTAGGTATCGCTGGAACGATAAAATTGCTAAGTACCGCGCCGTGTCGGTTAGCCGGTTCGCGGTAAGAGTAAACTTTTTTCCTATCGTTCCTAGATGATTTTAAACGTTATATTCGTGGTAAACTGTGTATACGAAACCATGTGTCGTGACGCCAGTTCTCTCGGACGCGTATTTACCGAGTTATAAGCGAGTTAACTTCCGGCGAGTCGCTTAGGTATCGCTGGAACGATAAAATTGCTAAGTACCGCGCCGTGTCGGTTAGCCGGTTCGCGGTAAGAGTAAACTTTTTTCCTATCGTTCCTAGATGATTTTAAACGTTATATTCGTGGTAAACTGTGCATACGAAACCGTGTGTCGTGACGCCAGTTCTCTCGGACGCGTATTTACCGAGTTATAAGCGAGTTAACTTCCGGCGAGTCACTTAGGTATCGTTGGAACGATAGATTGCTAAGTACCGCGCCGTGTCGGTTAGCCGGTTCGCGGTAAGAGTAAACTTTTTTCCTATCGTTCCTAGATGATTTTAAACGTTATATTCGTGGTAAACTGTGCATACGAAACCATGTGTCGTGACGCCAGTTCTCTCGGACGCGTATTTACCGAGTTATAAGCGAGTTAACTTCCGGCGAGTCGCTTAGGTATCGCTGGAACGATAAAATTGCTAAGTACCGCGCCGTGTCGGTTAGCCGGTTCGCGGTAAGAGTAAACTTTTTTCCTATCGTTCCTAGATGATTTTAAACGTTATATTCGTGGTAAACTGTGCATACGAAACCATGTGTCGTGACGCCAGTTCTCTCGGATGCGTATTTACCGAGTTATAAGCGAGTTAACTTCCGGCGAGTCGCTTAGGTATCGCTGGAACGATAAAATTGCTAAGTACCGCGCCGTGTCGGTTAGCCGGTTCGCGGTAAGAGTAAACTTTTTTCCTATCGTTCCTAGATGATTTTAAACGTTATATTCGTGGTAAACTGTGCATACGAAACCGTGTGTCGTGACGCCAGTTCTCTCGGACGCGTATTTACCGAGTTATAAGCGAGTTAACTTCCGGCGAGTCGCTTAGGTATCGCTGGAACGATAAAATTGCTAAGTACCGCGCCGTGTCGGTTAGCCGGTTCGCGGTAAGAGTAAACTTTTTTCCTATCGTTCCTAGATGATTTTAAACGTTATATTCGTGGTAAACTGTGCATACGAAACCATGTGTCGTGACGCCAGTTCTCTCGGATGCGTATTTACCGAGTTATAAGCGAGTTAACTTCCGGCGAGTCGCTTAGGTATCGCTGGAACGATAAAATTGCTAAGTACCGCGCCGTGTCGGTTAGCCGGTTCGCGGTAAGAGTAAACTTTTTTCCTATCGTTCCTAGATGATTTTAAACGTTATATTCGTGGTAAACTGTGCATACGAAACCGTGTGTCGTGACGCCAGTTCTCTCGGACGCGTATTTACCGAGTTATAAGCGAGTTAACTTCCGGCGAGTCGCTTAGGTATCGCTGGAACGATAAAATTGCTAAGTACCGCGCCGTGTCGGTTAGCCGGTTCGCGGTAAGAGTACACTTTTTTCCTATCGTTCCTAGATGATTTTAAACGTTATATTCGTGGTAAACTGTGCATACGAAACCGTGTGTCGTGACGCCAGTTCTCTCGGACGCGTATTTACCGAGTTATAAGCGAGTTAACTTCCGGCGAGTCACTTAGGTATCGTTGGAACGATAGATTGCTAAGTACCGCGCCGTGTCGGTTAGCCGGTTCGCGGTAAGAGTAAACTTTTTTCCTATCGTTCCTAGATGATTTTAAACGTTATATTCGTGGTAAACTGTGCATACGAAACCATGTGTCGTGACGCCAGTTCTCTCGGACGCGTATTTACCGAGTTATAAGCGAGTTAACTTCCGGCGAGTCGCTTAGGTATCGCTGGAACGATAAAATTGCTAAGTACCGCGCCGTGTCGGTTAGCCGGTTCGCGGTAAGAGTAAACTTTTTTCCTATCGTTCCTAGATGATTTTAAACGTTATATTCGTGGTAAACTGTGTATACGAAACCATGTGTCGTGACGCCAGTTCTCTCGGACGCGTATTTACCGAGTTATAAGCGAGTTAACTTCCGGCGAGTCGCTTAGGTATCGCTGGAACGATAAAATTGCTAAGTACCGCGCCGTGTCGGTTAGCCGGTTCGCGGTAAGAGTAAACTTTTTTCCTATCGTTCCTAGATGATTTTAAACGTTATATTCGTGGTAAACTGTGCATACGAAACCATGTGTCGTGACGCCAGTTCTCTCGGACGAGTATTTACCGAGTTATAAGCGAGTTAACTTCCGGCGAGTCGCTTAGGTATCGCTGGAACGATAAAATTGCTAAGTACCGCGCCGTGTCGGTTAGCCGGTTCGCGGTAAGAGTACACTTTTTTCCTATCGTTCCTAGATGATTTTAAACGTTATATTCGTGGTAAACTGTGCATACGAAACCGTGTGTCGTGACGCCAGTTCTCTCGGACGCGTATTTACCGAGTTATAAGCGAGTTAACTTCCGGCGAGTCGCTTAGGTATCGCTGGAACGATAAAATTGCTAAGTACCGCGCCGTGTCGGTTAGCCGGTTCGCGGTAAGAGTAAACTTTTTTCCTATCGTTCCTAGATGATTTTAAACGTTATATTCGTGGTAAACTGTGCATACGAAACCGTGTGTCGTGACGCCAGTTCTCTCGGACGCGTATTTACCGAGTTATAAGCGAGTTAACTTCCGGCGAGTCACTTAGGTATCGTTGGAACGATAGATTGCTAAGTACCGCGCCGTGTCGGTTAGCCGGTTCGCGGTAAGAGTAAACTTTTTTCCTATCGTTCCTAGATGATTTTAAACGTTATATTCGTGGTAAACTGTGCATACGAAACCATGTGTCGTGACGCCAGTTCTCTCGGACGCGTATTTACCGAGTTATAAGCGAGTTAACTTCCGGCGAGTCGCTTAGGTATCGCTGGAACGATAAAATTGCTAAGTACCGCGCCGTGTCGGTTAGCCGGTTCGCGGTAAGAGTAAACTTTTTTCCTATCGTTCCTAGATGATTTTAAACGTTATATTCGTGGTAAACTGTGCATACGAAACCGTGTGTCGTGACGCCAGTTCTCTCGGACGCGTATTTACCGAGTTATAAGCGAGTTAACTTCCGGCGAGTCACTTAGGTATCGTTGGAACGATAGATTGCTAAGTACCGCGCCGTGTCGGTTAGCCGGTTCGCGGTAAGAGTAAACTTTTTTCCTATCGTTCCTAGATGATTTTAAACGTTATATTCGTGGTAAACTGTGCATACGAAACCATGTGTCGTGACGCCAGTTCTCTCGGACGCGTATTTACCGAGTTATAAGCGAGTTAACTTCCGGCGAGTCGCTTAGGTATCGCTGGAACGATAAAATTGCTAAGTACCGCGCCGTGTCGGTTAGCCGGTTCGCGGTAAGAGTAAACTTTTTTCCTATCGTTCCTAGATGATTTTAAACGTTATATTCGTGGTAAACTGTGCATACGAAACCATGTGTCGTGACGCCAGTTCTCTCGGACGCGTATTTACCGAGTTATAAGCGAGTTAACTTCCGGCGAGTCGCTTAGGTATCGCTGGAACGATAAAATTGCTAAGTACCGCGCCGTGTCGGTTAGCCGGTTCGCGGTAAGAGTAAACTTTTTTCCTATCGTTCCTAGATGATTTTAAACGTTATATTCGTGGTAAACTGTGCATACGAAACCATGTGTCGTGACGCCAGTTCTCTCGGACGCGTATTTACCGAGTTATAAGCGAGTTAACTTCCGTCGAGTCGCTTAGGTATCGCTGGAACGATAAAATTGCTAAGTACCGCGCCGTGTCGGTTAGCCGGTTCGCGGTAAGAGTAAACTTTTTTCCTATCGTTCCTAGATGATTTTAAACGTTATATTCGTGGTAAACTGTGCACACGAAACCATGTGTCGTGACGCCAGTTCTCTCGGACGCGTATTTACCGAGTTATAAGCGAGTTAACTTCCGGCGAGTCGCTTAGGTATCGCTGGAACGATAAAATTGCTAAGTACCGCGCCGTGTCGGTTAGCCGGTTCGCGGTAAGAGTAAACTTTTTTCCTATCGTTCCTAGATGATTTTAAACGTTATATTCGTGGTAAACTGTGCATACGAAACCGTGTGTCGTGACGCCAGTTCTCTCGGACGCGTATTTACCGAGTTATAAGCGAGTTAACTTCCGGCGAGTCACTTAGGTATCGTTGGAACGATAGATTGCTAAGTACCGCGCCGTGTCGGTTAGCCGGTTCGCGGTAAGAGTAAACTTTTTTCCTATCGTTCCTAGATGATTTTAAACGTTATATTCGTGGTAAACTGTGCATACGAAACCATGTGTCGTGACGCCAGTTCTCTCGGACGCGTATTTACCGAGTTATAAGCGAGTTAACTTCCGGCGAGTCGCTTAGGTATCGCTGGAACGATAAAATTGCTAAGTACCGCGCCGTGTCGGTTAGCCGGTTCGCGGTAAGAGTAAACTTTTTTCCTATCGTTCCTAGATGATTTTAAACGTTATATTCGTGGTAAACTGTGCATACGAAACCGTGTGTCGTGACGCCAGTTCTCTCGGACGCTTATTTACCGAGTTATAAGCGAGTTAACTTCCGGCGAGTCGCTTAGGTATCGCTGGAACGATAAAATTGCTAAGTACCGCGCCGTGTCGGTTAGCCGGTTCGCGGTAAGAGTAAACTTTTTTCCTATCGTTCCTAGATGATTTTAAACGTTATATTCGTGGTAAACTGTGCATACGAAACCATGTGTCGTGACGCCAGTTCTCTCGGACGCGTATTTACCGAGTTATAAGCGAGTTAACTTCCGGCGAGTCGCTTAGGTATCGCTGGAACGATAAAATTGCTAAGTACCGCGCCGTGTCGGTTAGCCGGTTCGCGGTAAGAGTAAACTTTTTTCCTATCGTTCCTAGATGATTTTAAACGTTATATTCGTGGTAAACTGTGCATACGAAACCGTGTGTCGTGACGCCAGTTCTCTCGGACGCGTATTTACCGAGTTATAAGCGAGTTAACTTCCGGCGAGTCGCTTAGGTATCGCTGGAACGATAAAATTGCTAAGTACCGCGCCGTGTCGGTTAGCCGGTTCGCGGTAAGAGTACACTTTTTTCCTATCGTTCCTAGATGATTTTAAACGTTATATTCGTGGTAAACTGTGCATACGAAACCGTGTGTCGTGACGCCAGTTCTCTCGGACGCGTATTTACCGAGTTATAAGCGAGTTAACTTCCGGCGAGTCACTTAGGTATCGTTGGAACGATAGATTGCTAAGTACCGCGCCGTGTCGGTTAGCCGGTTCGCGGTAAGAGTAAACTTTTTTCCTATCGTTCCTAGATGATTTTAAACGTTATATTCGTGGTAAACTGTGCATACGAAACCATGTGTCGTGACGCCAGTTCTCTCGGACGCGTATTTACCGAGTTATAAGCGAGTTAACTTCCGGCGAGTCGCTTAGGTATCGCTGGAACGATAAAATTGCTAAGTACCGCGCCGTGTCGGTTAGCCGGTTCGCGGTAAGAGTAAACTTTTTTCCTATCGTTCCTAGATGATTTTAAACGTTATATTCGTGGTAAACTGTGCATACGAAACCATGTGTCGTGACGCCAGTTCTCTCGGACGCGTATTTACCGAGTTATAAGCGAGTTAACTTCCGGCGAGTCACTTAGGTATCGTTGGAACGATAGATTGCTAAGTACCGCGCCGTGTCGGTTAGCCGGTTCGCGGTAAGAGTAAACTTTTTTCCTATCGTTCCTAGATGATTTTAAAAGTTATATTCGTGGTAAACTGTGCATACGAAACCGTGTGTCGTGACGCCAGTTCTCTCGGACGCGTATTTACCGAGTTATAAGCGAGTTAACTTCCGGCGAGTCGCTTAGGTATCGCTGGAACGATAAAATTGCTAAGTACCGCGCCGTGTCGGTTAGCCGGTTCGCGGTAAGAGTAAACTTTTTTCCTATCGTTCCTAGATGATTTTAAACGGTATATTCGTGGTAAACTGTGCATACGAAACCATGTGTCGTGACGCCAGTTCTCTCGGACGCGTATTTACCGAGTTATAAGCGAGTTAACTTCCGGCGAGTCGCTTAGGTATCGCTGGAACGATAAAATTGCTAAGTACCGCGCCGTGTCGGTTAGCCGGTTCGCGGTAAGAGTAAACTTTTTTCCTATCGTTCCTAGATGATTTTAAACGTTATATTCGTGGTAAACTGTGCATACGAAACCGTGTGTCGTGACGCCAGTTCTCTCGGACGCGTATTTACCGAGTTATAAGCGAGTTAACTTCCGGCGAGTCGCTTAGGTATCGCTGGAACGATAAAATTGCTAAGTACCGCGCCGTGTCGGTTAGCCGGTTCGCGGTAAGAGTAAACTTTTTTCCTATCGTTCCTAGATGATTTTAAACGTTATATTCATGGTAAACTGTGCATACGAAACCGTGTGTCGTGACGCCAGTTCTCTCGGACGCGTATTTACCGAGTTATAAGCGAGTTAACTTCCGGCGAGTCGCTTAGGTATCGCTGGAACGATAAAATTGCTAAGTACCGCGCCGTGTCGGTTAGACGGTTCGCGGTAAGAGTAAACTTTTTTCCTATCGTTCCTAGATGATTTTAAACGTTATATTCGTGGTAAACTGTGCATACGAAACCGTGTGTCGTGACGCCAGTTCTCTCGGACGCGTATTTACCGAGTTATAAGCGAGTTAACTTCCGGCGAGTCGCTTAGGTATCGCTGGAACGATAAAATTGCTAAGTACCGCGCCGTGTCGGTTAGCCGGTTCGCGGTAAGAGTAAACTTTTTTCCTATCGTTCCTAGATGATTTTAAACGTTATATTCGTGGTAAACTGTGCATACGAAACCGTGTGTCTTGACGCCAGTTCTCTCGGGCGCGTATTTACCGAGTTATAAGCGAGTTAACTTCCGGCGAGTCGCTTAGGTATCGCTGGAACGATAAAATTGCTAAGTACCGCGCCGTGTCGGTTAGCCGGTTCGCGGTAAGAGTAAACTTTTTTCCTATCGTTCCTAGATGATTTTAAACGTTATATTCGTGGTAAACTGTGCATACGAAACCATGTGTCGTGACGCCAGTTCTCTCGGACGCGTATTTACCGAGTTATAAGCGAGTTAACTTCCGGCGAGTCGCTTAGGTATCGCTGGAACGATAAAATTGCTAAGTACCGCGCCGTGTCGGTTAGCCGGTTCGCGGTAAGAGTAAACTTTTTTCCTATCGTTCCTAGATGATTTTAAACGTTATATTCGTGGTAAACTGTGTATACGAAACCATGTGTCGTGACGCCAGTTCTCTCGGACGCGTATTTACCGAGTTATAAGCGAGTTAACTTCCGGCGAGTCGCTTAGGTATCGCTGGAACGATAAAATTGCTAAGTACCGCGCCGTGTCGGTTAGCCGGTTCGCGGTAAGAGTAAACTTTTTTCCTATCGTTCCTAGATGATTTTAAACGTTATATTCGTGGTAAACTGTGCATACGAAACCGTGTGTCGTGACGCCAGTTCTCTCGGACGCGTATTTACCGAGTTATAAGCGAGTTAACTTCCGGCGAGTCACTTAGGTATCGTTGGAACGATAGATTGCTAAGTACCGCGCCGTGTCGGTTAGCCGGTTCGCGGTAAGAGTAAACTTTTTTCCTATCGTTCCTAGATGATTTTAAACGTTATATTCGTGGTAAACTGTGCATACGAAACCATGTGTCGTGACGCCAGTTCTCTCGGACGCGTATTTACCGAGTTATAAGCGAGTTAACTTCCGGCGAGTCGCTTAGGTATCGCTGGAACGATAAAATTGCTAAGTACCGCGCCGTGTCGGTTAGCCGGTTCGCGGTAAGAGTAAACTTTTTTCCTATCGTTCCTAGATGATTTTAAACGTTATATTCGTGGTAAACTGTGCATACGAAACCGTGTGTCGTGACGCCAGTTCTCTCGGACGCTTATTTACCGAGTTATAAGCGAGTTAACTTCCGGCGAGTCGCTTAGGTATCGCTGGAACGATAAAATTGCTAAGTACCGCGCCGTGTCGGTTAGCCGGTTCGCGGTAAGAGTAAACTTTTTTCCTATCGTTCCTAGATGATTTTAAACGTTATATTCGTGGTAAACTGTGCATACGAAACCATGTGTCGTGACGCCAGTTCTCTCGGACGCGTATTTACCGAGTTATAAGCGAGTTAACTTCCGGCGAGTCGCTTAGGTATCGCTGGAACGATAAAATTGCTAAGTACCGCGCCGTGTCGGTTAGCCGGTTCGCGGTAAGAGTAAACTTTTTTCCTATCGTTCCTAGATGATTTTAAACGTTATATTCGTGGTAAACTGTGCATACGAAACCGTGTGTCGTGACGCCAGTTCTCTCGGACGCGTATTTACCGAGTTATAAGCGAGTTAACTTCCGGCGAGTCGCTTAGGTATCGCTGGAACGATAAAATTGCTAAGTACCGCGCCGTGTCGGTTAGCCGGTTCGCGGTAAGAGTACACTTTTTTCCTATCGTTCCTAGATGATTTTAAACGTTATATTCGTGGTAAACTGTGCATACGAAACCGTGTGTCGTGACGCCAGTTCTCTCGGACGCGTATTTACCGAGTTATAAGCGAGTTAACTTCCGGCGAGTCACTTAGGTATCGTTGGAACGATAGATTGCTAAGTACCGCGCCGTGTCGGTTAGCCGGTTCGCGGTAAGAGTAAACTTTTTTCCTATCGTTCCTAGATGATTTTAAACGTTATATTCGTGGTAAACTGTGCATACGAAACCGTGTGTCGTGACGCCAGTTCTCTCGGACGCGTATTTACCGAGTTATAAGCGAGTTAACTTCCGGCGAGTCGCTTAGGTATCGCTGGAACGATAAAATTGCTAAGTACCGCGCCGTGTCGGTTAGCCGGTTCGCGGTAAGAGTAAACTTTTTTCCTATCGTTCCTAGATGATTTTAAACGTTATATTCGTGGTAAACTGTGCATACGAAACCATGTGTCGTGACGCCAGTTCTCTCGGACGCGTATTTACCGAGTTATAAGCGAGTTAACTTCCGGCGAGTCGCTTAGGTATCGCTGGAACGATAAAATTGCTAAGTACCGCGCCGTGTCGGTTAGCCGGTTCGCGGTAAGAGTAAACTTTTTTCCTATCGTTCCTAGATGATTTTAAACGTTATATTCGTGGTAAACTGTGCATACGAAACCGTGTGTCGTGACGCCAGTTCTCTCGGACGCGTATTTACCGAGTTATAAGCGAGTTAACTTCCGGCGAGTCGCTTAGGTATCGCTGGAACGATAAAATTGCTAAGTACCGCGCCGTGTCGGTTAGCCGGTTCGCGGTAAGAGTAAACTTTTTTCCTATCGTTCCTAGATGATTTTAAACGTTATATTCATGGTAAACTGTGCATACGAAACCGTGTGTCGTGACGCCAGTTCTCTCGGACGCGTATTTACCGAGTTATAAGCGAGTTAACTTCCGGCGAGTCGCTTAGGTATCGCTGGAACGATAAAATTGCTAAGTACCGCGCCGTGTCGGTTAGCCGGTTCGCGGTAAGAGTAAACTTTTTTCCTATCGTTCCTAGATGATTTTAAACGTTATATTCGTGGTAAACTGTGCATACGAAACCATGTGTCGTGACGCCAGTTCTCTCGGACGCGTATTTACCGAGTTATAAGCGAGTTAACTTCCGGCGAGTCGCTTAGGTATCGCTGGAACGATAAAATTGCTAAGTACCGCGCCGTGTCGGTTAGCCGGTTCGCGGTAAGAGTAAACTTTTTTCCTATCGTTCCTAGATGATTTTAAACGTTATATTCGTGGTAAACTGTGCATACGAAACCGTGTGTCTTGACGCCAGTTCTCTCGGGCGCGTATTTACCGAGTTATAAGCGAGTTAACTTCCGGCGAGTCGCTTAGGTATCGCTGGAACGATAAAATTGCTAAGTACCGCGCCGTGTCGGTTAGCCGGTTCGCGGTAAGAGTAAACTTTTTTCCTATCGTTCCTAGATGATTTTAAACGTTATATTCGTGGTAAACTGTGCATACGAAACCGTGTGTCGTGACGCCAGTTCTCTCGGACGCGTATTTACCGAGTTATAAGCGAGTTAACTTCCGGCGAGTCACTTAGGTATCGTTGGAACGATAGATTGCTAAGTACCGCGCCGTGTCGGTTAGCCGGTTCGCGGTAAGAGTAAACTTTTTTCCTATCGTTCCTAGATGATTTTAAACGTTATATTCGTGGTAAACTGTGCATACGAAACCATGTGTCGTGACGCCAGTTCTCTCGGACGCGTATTTACCGAGTTATAAGCGAGTTAACTTCCGGCGAGTCGCTTAGGTATCGCTGGAACGATAAAATTGCTAAGTACCGCGCCGTGTCGGTTAGCCGGTTCGCGGTAAGAGTAAACTTTTTTCCTATCGTTCCTAGATGATTTTAAACGTTATATTCGTGGTAAACTGTGCATACGAAACCATGTGTCGTGACGCCAGTTCTCTCGGACGCGTATTTACCGAGTTATAAGCGAGTTAACTTCCGGCGAGTCGCTTAGGTATCGCTGGAACGATAAAATTGCTAAGTACCGCGCCGTGTCGGTTAGCCGGTTCGCGGTAAGAGTAAACTTTTTTCCTATCGTTCCTAGATGATTTTAAACGTTATATTCGTGGTAAACTGTGTATACGAAACCATGTGTCGTGACGCCAGTTCTCTCGGACGCGTATTTACCGAGTTATAAGCGAGTTAACTTCCGGCGAGTCGCTTAGGTATCGCTGGAACGATAAAATTGCTAAGTACCGCGCCGTGTCGGTTAGCCGGTTCGCGGTAAGAGTAAACTTTTTTCCTATCGTTCCTAGATGATTTTAAACGTTATATTCGTGGTAAACTGTGCATACGAAACCGTGTGTCGTGACGCCAGTTCTCTCGGACGCGTATTTACCGAGTTATAAGCGAGTTAACTTCCGGCGAGTCACTTAGGTATCGTTGGAACGATAGATTGCTAAGTACCGCGCCGTGTCGGTTAGCCGGTTCGCGGTAAGAGTAAACTTTTTTCCTATCGTTCCTAGATGATTTTAAACGTTATATTCGTGGTAAACTGTGCATACGAAACCATGTGTCGTGACGCCAGTTCTCTCGGACGAGTATTTACCGAGTTATAAGCAAGTTAACTTCCGGCGAGTCGCTTAGGTATCGCTGGAACGATAAAATTGCTAAGTACCGCGCCGTGTCGGTTAGCCGGTTCGCGGTAAGAGTAAACTTTTTTCCTATCGTTCCTAGATGATTTTAAACGTTATATTCGTGGTAAACTGTGCATACGAAACCATGTGTCGTGACGCCAGTTCTCTCGGACGCGTATTTACCGAGTTATAAGCGAGTTAACTTCCGGCGAGTCGCTTAGGTATCGCTGGAACGATAAAATTGCTAAGTACCGCGCCGTGTCGGTTAGCCGGTTCGCGGTAAGAGTAAACTTTTTTCCTATCGTTCCTAGATGATTTTAAACGTTATATTCGTGGTAAACTGTGCATACGAAACCGTGTGTCGTGACGCCAGTTCTCTCGGACGCGTATTTACCGAGTTATAAGCGAGTTAACTTCCGGCGAGTCGCTTAGGTATCGCTGGAACGATAAAATTGCTAAGTACCGCGCCGTGTCGGTTAGCCGGTTCGCGGTAAGAGTAAACTTTTTTCCTATCGTTCCTAGATGATTTTAAACGTTATATTCGTGGTAAACTGTGTATACGAAACCATGTGTCGTGACGCCAGTTCTCTCGGACGCGTATTTACCGAGTTATAAGCGAGTTAACTTCCGGCGAGTCGCTTAGGTATCGCTGGAACGATAAAATTGCTAAGTACCGCGCCGTGTCGGTTAGCCGGTTCGCGGTAAGAGTAAACTTTTTTCCTATCGTTCCTAGATGATTTTAAACGTTATATTCGTGGTAAACTGTGCATACGAAACCATGTGTCGTGACGCCAGTTCTCTCGGACGAGTATTTACCGAGTTATAAGCGAGTTAACTTCCGGCGAGTCGCTTAGGTATCGCTGGAACGATAAAATTGCTAAGTACCGCGCCGTGTCGGTTAGCCGGTTCGCGGTAAGAGTACACTTTTTTCCTATCGTTCCTAGATGATTTTAAACGTTATATTCGTGGTAAACTGTGCATACGAAACCGTGTGTCGTGACGCCAGTTCTCTCGGACGCGTATTTACCGAGTTATAAGCGAGTTAACTTCCGGCGAGTCGCTTAGGTATCGCTGGAACGATAAAATTGCTAAGTACCGCGCCGTGTCGGTTAGACGGTTCGCGGTAAGAGTAAACTTTTTTCCTATCGTTCCTAGATGATTTTAAACGTTATATTCGTGGTAAACTGTGCATACGAAACCGTGTGTCGTGACGCCAGTTCTCTCGGACGCGTATTTACCGAGTTATAAGCGAGTTAACTTCCGGCGAGTCGCTTAGGTATCGCTGGAACGATAAAATTGCTAAGTACCGCGCAGTGTCGGTTAGCCGGTTCGCGGTAAGAGTACACTTTTTTCCTATCGTTCCTAGATGATTTTAAACGTTATATTCGTGGTAAACTGTGCATACGAAACCGTGTGTCGTGACGCCAGTTCTCTCGGACGCGTATTTACCGAGTTATAAGCGAGTTAACTTCCGGCGAGTCACTTAGGTATCGTTGGAACGATAGATTGCTAAGTACCGCGCCGTGTCGGTTAGCCGGTTCGCGGTAAGAGTAAACTTTTTTCCTATCGTTCCTAGATGATTTTAAACGTTATATTCGTGGTAAACTGTGCATACGAAACCATGTGTCGTGACGCCAGTTCTCTCGGACGCGTATTTACCGAGTTATAAGCGAGTTAACTTCCGGCGAGTCGCTTAGGTATCGCTGGAACGATAAAATTGCTAAGTACCGCGCCGTGTCGGTTAGCCGGTTCGCGGTAAGAGTAAACTTTTTTCCTATCGTTCCTAGATGATTTTAAACGTTATATTCGTGGTAAACTGTGCATACGAAACCGTGTGTCGTGACGCCAGTTCTCTCGGACGCGTATTTACCGAGTTATAAGCGAGTTAACTTCCGGCGAGTCACTTAGGTATCGTTGGAACGATAGATTGCTAAGTACCGCGCCGTGTCGGTTAGCCGGTTCGCGGTAAGAGTAAACTTTTTTCCTATCGTTCCTAGATGATTTTAAACGTTATATTCGTGGTAAACTGTGCATACGAAACCATGTGTCGTGACGCCAGTTCTCTCGGACGCGTATTTACCGAGTTATAAGCGAGTTAACTTCCGGCGAGTCGCTTAGGTATCGCTGGAACGATAAAATTGCTAAGTACCGCGCCGTGTCGGTTAGCCGGTTCGCGGTAAGAGTAAACTTTTTTCCTATCGTTCCTAGATGATTTTAAACGTTATATTCGTGGTAAACTGTGCATACGAAACCATGTGTCGTGACGCCAGTTCTCTCGGACGCGTATTTACCGAGTTATAAGCGAGTTAACTTCCGGCGAGTCGCTTAGGTATCGCTGGAACGATAAAATTGCTAAGTACCGCGCCGTGTCGGTTAGCCGGTTCGCGGTAAGAGTAAACTTTTTTCCTATCGTTCCTAGATGATTTTAAACGTTATATTCGTGGTAAACTGTGCATACGAAACCGTGTGTCGTGACGCCAGTTCTCTCGGACGCGTATTTACCGAGTTATAAGCGAGTTAACTTCCGGCGAGTCGCTTAGGTATCGCTGGAACGATAAAATTGCTAAGTACCGCGCCGTGTCGGTTAGCCGGTTCGCGGTAAGAGTAAACTTTTTTCCTATCGTTCCTAGATGATTTTAAACGTTATATTCGTGGTAAACTGTGCATACGAAACCGTGTGTCGTGACGCCAGTTCTCTCGGACGCGTATTTACCGAGTTATAAGCGAGTTAACTTCCGGCGAGTCGCTTAGGTATCGCTGGAACGATAAAATTGCTAAGTACCGCGCCGTGTCGGTTAGCCGGTTCGCGGTAAGAGTAAACTTTTTTCCTATCGTTCCTAGATGATTTTAAACGTTATATTCGTGGTAAACTGTGCATACGAAACCGTGTGTCGTGACGCCAGTTCTCTCGGACGCGTATTTACCGAGTTATAAGCGAGTTAACTTCCGGCGAGTCGCTTAGGTATCGCTGGAACGATAAAATTGCTAAGTACCGCGCCGTGTCGGTTAGCCGGTTCGCGGTAAGAGTAAACTTTTTTCCTATCGTTCCTAGATGATTTTAAACGTTATATTCGTGGTAAACTGTGCATACGAAACCATGTGTCGTGACGCCAGTTCTCTCGGACGCGTATTTACCGAGTTATAAGCGAGTTAACTTCCGGCGAGTCGCTTAGGTATCGCTGGAACGATAAAATTGCTAAGTACCGCGCCGTGTCGGTTAGCCGGTTCGCGGTAAGAGTAAACTTTTTTCCTATCGTTCCTAGATGATTTTAAACGTTATATTCGTGGTAAACTGTGCATACGAAACCGTGTGTCGTGACGCCAGTTCTCTCGGACGCGTATTTACCGAGTTATAAGCGAGTTAACTTCCGGCGAGTCGCTTAGGTATCGCTGGAACGATAAAATTGCTAAGTACCGCGCCGTGTCGGTTAGACGGTTCGCGGTAAGAGTACACTTTTTTCCTATCGTTCCTAGATGATTTTAAACGTTATATTCGTGGTAAACTGTGCATACGAAACCGTGTGTCGTGACGCCAGTTCTCTCGGACGCGTATTTACCGAGTTATAAGCGAGTTAACTTCCGGCGAGTCATTTAGGTATCGTTGGAACGATAGATTGCTAAGTACCGCGCCGTGTCGGTTAGCCGGTTCGCGGTAAGAGTAAACTTTTTTCCTATCGTTCCTAGATGATTTTAAACGTTATATTCGTGGTAAACTGTGCATACGAAACCATGTGTCGTGACGCCAGTTCTCTCGGACGCGTATTTACCGAGTTATAAGCGAGTTAACTTCCGGCGAGTCGCTTAGGTATCGCTGGAACGATAAAATTGCTAAGTACCGCGCCGTGTCGGTTAGACGGTTCGCGGTAAGAGTAAACTTTTTTCCTATCGTTCCTAGATGATTTTAAACGTTATATTCGTGGTAAACTGTGTATACGAAACCATGTGTCGTGACGCCAGTTCTCTCGGACGCGTATTTACCGAGTTATAAGCGAGTTAACTTCCGGCGAGTCGCTTAGGTATCGCTGGAACGATAAAATTGCTAAGTACCGCGCCGTGTCGGTTAGCCGGTTCGCGGTAAGAGTAAACTTTTTTCCTATCGTTCCTAGATGATTTTAAACGTTATATTCGTGGTAAACTGTGCATACGAAACCATGTGTCGTGACGCCAGTTCTCTCGGACGAGTATTTACCGAGTTATAAGCGAGTTAACTTCCGGCGAGTCGCTTAGGTATCGCTGGAACGATAAAATTGCTAAGTACCGCGCCGTGTCGGTTAGACGGTTCGCGGTAAGAGTAAACTTTTTTCCTATCGTTCCTAGATGATTTTAAACGTTATATTCGTGGTAAACTGTGCATACGAAACCGTGTGTCGTGACGCCAGTTCTCTCGGACGCGTATTTACCGAGTTATAAGCGAGTTAACTTCCGGCGAGTCGCTTAGGTATCGCTGGAACGATAAAATTGCTAAGTACCGCGCCGTGTCGGTTAGCCGGTTCGCGGTAAGAGTAAACTTTTTTCCTATCGTTCCTAGATGATTTTAAACGTTATATTCGTGGTAAACTGTGCATACGAAACCGTGTGTCGTGACGCCAGTTCTCTCGGACGCGTATTTACCGAGTTATAAGCGAGTTAACTTCCGGCGAGTCGCTTAGGTATCGCTGGAACGATAAAATTGCTAAGTACCGCGCAGTGTCGGTTAGCCGGTTCGCGGTAAGAGTACACTTTTTTCCTATCGTTCCTAGATGATTTTAAACGTTATATTCGTGGTAAACTGTGCATACGAAACCGTGTGTCGTGACGCCAGTTCTCTCGGACGCGTATTTACCGAGTTATAAGCGAGTTAACTTCCGGCGAGTCACTTAGGTATCGTTGGAACGATAGATTGCTAAGTACCGCGCCGTGTCGGTTAGCCGGTTCGCGGTAAGAGTAAACTTTTTTCCTATCGTTCCTAGATGATTTTAAACGTTATATTCGTGGTAAACTGTGCATACGAAACCATGTGTCGTGACGCCAGTTCTCTCGGACGCGTATTTACCGAGTTATAAGCGAGTTAACTTCCGGCGAGTCGCTTAGGTATCGCTGGAACGATAAAATTGCTAAGTACCGCGCCGTGTCGGTTAGCCGGTTCGCGGTAAGAGTAAACTTTTTTCCTATCGTTCCTAGATGATTTTAAACGTTATATTCGTGGTAAACTGTGCATACGAAACCGTGTGTCGTGACGCCAGTTCTCTCGGACGCGTATTTACCGAGTTATAAGCGAGTTAACTTCCGGCGAGTCACTTAGGTATCGTTGGAACGATAGATTGCTAAGTACCGCGCCGTGTCGGTTAGCCGGTTCGCGGTAAGAGTAAACTTTTTTCCTATCGTTCCTAGATGATTTTAAACGTTATATTCGTGGTAAACTGTGCATACGAAACCATGTGTCGTGACGCCAGTTCTCTCGGACGCGTATTTACCGAGTTATAAGCGAGTTAACTTCCGGCGAGTCGCTTAGGTATCGCTGGAACGATAAAATTGCTAAGTACCGCGCCGTGTCGGTTAGCCGGTTCGCGGTAAGAGTAAACTTTTTTCCTATCGTTCCTAGATGATTTTAAACGTTATATTCGTGGTAAACTGTGCATACGAAACCATGTGTCGTGACGCCAGTTCTCTCGGACGCGTATTTACCGAGTTATAAGCGAGTTAACTTCCGGCGAGTCGCTTAGGTATCGCTGGAACGATAAAATTGCTAAGTACCGCGCCGTGTCGGTTAGCCGGTTCGCGGTAAGAGTAAACTTTTTTCCTATCGTTCCTAGATGATTTTAAACGTTATATTCGTGGTAAACTGTGCATACGAAACCGTGTGTCGTGACGCCAGTTCTCTCGGACGCGTATTTACCGAGTTATAAGCGAGTTAACTTCCGGCGAGTCGCTTAGGTATCGCTGGAACGATAAAATTGCTAAGTACCGCGCCGTGTCGGTTAGCCGGTTCGCGGTAAGAGTAAACTTTTTTCCTATCGTTCCTAGATGATTTTAAACGTTATATTCGTGGTAAACTGTGCATACGAAACCGTGTGTCGTGACGCCAGTTCTCTCGGACGCGTATTTACCGAGTTATAAGCGAGTTAACTTCCGGCGAGTCGCTTAGGTATCGCTGGAACGATAAAATTTCTAAGTACCGCGCCGTGTCGGTTAGCCGGTTCGCGGTAAGAGTAAACTTTTTTCCTATCGTTCCTAGATGATTTTAAACGTTATATTCGTGGTAAACTGTGCATACGAAACCGTGTGTCGTGACGCCAGTTCTCTCGGACGCGTATTTACCGAGTTATAAGCGAGTTAACTTCCGGCGAGTCGCTTAGGTATCGCTGGAACGATAAAATTGCTAAGTACCGCGCCGTGTCGGTTAGCCGGTTCGCGGTAAGAGTAAACTTTTTTCCTATCGTTCCTAGATGATTTTAAACGTTATATTCGTGGTAAACTGTGCATACGAAACCGTGTGTCGTGACGCCAGTTCTCTCGGACGCGTATTTACCGAGTTATAAGCGAGTTAACTTCCGGCGAGTCGCTTAGGTATCGCTGGAACGATAAAATTGCTAAGTACCGCGCCGTGTCGGTTAGCCGGTTCGCGGTAAGAGTAAACTTTTTTCCTATCGTTCCTAGATGATTTTAAACGTTATATTCGTGGTAAACTGTGCATACGAAACCGTGTGTCGTGACGCCAGTTCTCTCGGACGCGTATTTACCGAGTTATAAGCGAGTTAACTTCCGGCGAGTCGCTTAGGTATCGCTGGAACGATAAAATTGCTAAGTACCGCGCCGTGTCGGTTAGCCGGTTCGCGGTAAGAGTAAACTTTTTTCCTATCGTTCCTAGATGATTTTAAACGTTATATTCGTGGTAAACTGTGCATACGAAACCGTGTGTCGTGACGCCAGTTCTCTCGGACGCGTATTTACCGAGTTATAAGCGAGTTAACTTCCGGCGAGTCGCTTAGGTATCGCTGGAACGATAAAATTGCTAAGTACCGCGCCGTGTCGGTTAGCCGGTTCGCGGTAAGAGTACACTTTTTTCCTATCGTTCCTAGATGATTTTAAACGTTATATTCGTGGTAAACTGTGCATACGAAACCGTGTGTCGTGACGCCAGTTCTGTCGGACGCGTATTTACCGAGTTATAAGCGAGTTAACTTCCGGCGAGTCACTTAGGTATCGTTGGAACGATAGATTGCTAAGTACCGCGCCGTGTCGGTTAGCCGGTTCGCGGTAAGAGTAAACTTTTTTCCTATCGTTCCTAGATGATTTTAAACGTTATATTCGTGGTAAACTGTGCATACGAAACCATGTGTCGTGACGCCAGTTCTCTCGGACGCGTATTTACCGAGTTATAAGCGAGTTAACTTCCGGCGAGTCGCTTAGGTATCGCTGGAACGATAAAATTGCTAAGTACCGCGCCGTGTCGGTTAGACGGTTCGCGGTAAGAGTAAACTTTTTTCCTATCGTTCCTAGATGATTTTAAACGTTATATTCGTGGTAAACTGTGCATACGAAACCGTGTGTCGTGACGCCAGTTCTCTCGGACGCGTATTTACCGAGTTATAAGCGAGTTAACTTCCGGCGAGTCGCTTAGGTATCGCTGGAACGATAAAATTGCTAAGTACCGCGCCGTGTCGGTTAGCCGGTTCGCGGTAAGAGTAAACTTTTTTCCTATCGTTCCTAGATGATTTTAAACGTTATATTCGTGGTAAACTGTGCATACGAAACCGTGTGTCGTGACGCCAGTTCTCTCGGACGCGTATTTACCGAGTTATAAGCGAGTTAACTTCCGGCGAGTCACTTAGGTATCGTTGGAACGATAGATTGCTAAGTACCGCGCCGTGTCGGTTAGCCGGTTCGCGGTAAGAGTAAACTTTTTTCCTATCGTTCCTAGATGATTTTAAACGTTATATTCGTGGTAAACTGTGCATACGAAACCATGTGTCGTGACGCCAGTTCTCTCGGACGCGTATTTACCGAGTTATAAGCGAGTTAACTTCCGGCGAGTCGCTTAGGTATCGCTGGAACGATAAAATTGCTAAGTACCGCGCCGTGTCGGTTAGCCGGTTCGCGGTAAGAGTAAACTTTTTTCCTATCGTTCCTAGATGATTTTAAACGTTATATTCGTGGTAAACTGTGCATACGAAACCATGTGTCGTGACGCCAGTTCTCTCGGACGCGTATTTACCGAGTTATAAGCGAGTTAACTTCCGGCGAGTCGCTTAGGTATCGCTGGAACGATAAAATTGCTAAGTACCGCGCCGTGTCGGTTAGCCGGTTCGCGGTAAGAGTAAACTTTTTTCCTATCGTTCCTAGATGATTTTAAACGTTATATTCGTGGTAAACTGTGCATACGAAACCGTGTGTCGTGACGCCAGTTCTCTCGGACGCGTATTTACCGAGTTATAAGCGAGTTAACTTCCGGCGAGTCGCTTAGGTATCGCTGGAACGATAAAATTGCTAAGTACCGCGCCGTGTCGGTTAGCCGGTTCGCGGTAAGAGTAAACTTTTTTCCTATCGTTCCTAGATGATTTTAAACGTTATATTCGTGGTAAACTGTGCATACGAAACCGTGTGTCGTGACGCCAGTTCTCTCGGACGCGTATTTACCGAGTTATAAGCGAGTTAACTTCCGGCGAGTCGCTTAGGTATCGCTGGAACGATAAAATTGCTAAGTACCGCGCCGTGTCGGTTAGCCGGTTCGCGGTAAGAGTAAACTTTTTTCCTATCGTTCCTAGATGATTTTAAACGTTATATTCGTGGTAAACTGTGCATACGAAACCGTGTGTCGTGACGCCAGTTCTCTCGGACGCGTATTTACCGAGTTATAAGCGAGTTAACTTCCGGCGAGTCGCTTAGGTATCGCTGGAACGATAAAATTGCTAAGTACCGCGCCGTGTCGGTTAGCCGGTTCGCGGTAAGAGTAAACTTTTTTCCTATCGTTCCTAGATGATTTTAAACGTTATATTCGTGGTAAACTGTGCATACGAAACCGTGTGTCGTGACGCCAGTTCTCTCGGACGCGTATTTACCGAGTTATAAGCGAGTTAACTTCCGGCGAGTCGCTTAGGTATCGCTGGAACGATAAAATTGCTAAGTACCGCGCCGTGTCGGTTAGCCGGTTCGCGGTAAGAGTACACTTTTTTCCTATCGTTCCTAGATGATTTTAAACGTTATATTCGTGGTAAACTGTGCATACGAAACCGTGTGTCGTGACGCCAGTTCTGTCGGACGCGTATTTACCGAGTTATAAGCGAGTTAACTTCCGGCGAGTCACTTAGGTATCGTTGGAACGATAGATTGCTAAGTACCGCGCCGTGTCGGTTAGCCGGTTCGCGGTAAGAGTAAACTTTTTTCCTATCGTTCCTAGATGATTTTAAACGTTATATTCGTGGTAAACTGTGCATACGAAACCATGTGTCGTGACGCCAGTTCTCTCGGACGCGTATTTACCGAGTTATAAGCGAGTTAACTTCCGGCGAGTCGCTTAGGTATCGCTGGAACGATAAAATTGCTAAGTACCGCGCCGTGTCGGTTAGCCGGTTCGCGGTAAGAGTAAACTTTTTTCCTATCGTTCCTAGATGATTTTAAACGTTATATTCGTGGTAAACTGTGCATACGAAACCGTGTGTCGTGACGCCAGTTCTCTCGGACGCGTATTTACCGAGTTATAAGCGAGTTAACTTCCGGCGAGTCGCTTAGGTATCGCTGGAACGATAAAATTGCTAAGTACCGCGCCGTGTCGGTTAGCCGGTTCGCGGTAAGAGTAAACTTTTTTCCTATCGTTCCTAGATGATTTTAAACGTTATATTCGTGGTAAACTGTGCATACGAAACCGTGTGTCGTGACGCCAGTTCTCTCGGACGCGTATTTACCGAGTTATAAGCGAGTTAACTTCCGGCGAGTCGCTTAGGTATCGCTGGAACGATAAAATTGCTAAGTCCCGCGCCGTGTCGGTTAGCCGGTTCGCGGTAAGAGTACACTTTTTTCCTATCGTTCCTAGATGATTTTAAACGTTATATTCGTGGTAAACTGTGCATACGAAACCGTGTGTCGTGACGCCAGTTCTCTCGGACGCGTATTTACCGAGTTATAAGCGAGTTAACTTCCGGCGAGTCGCTTAGGTATCGCTGGAACGATAAAATTGCTAAGTACCGCGCAGTGTCGGTTAGCCGGTTCGCGGTAAGAGTACACTTTTTTCCTATCGTTCCTAGATGATTTTAAACGTTATATTCGTGGTAAACTGTGCATAGGAAACCGTGTGTCGTGACGCCAGTTCTCTCGGACGCGTATTTACCGAGTTATAAGCGAGTTAACTTCCGGCGAGTCACTTAGGTATCGTTGGAACGATAGATTGCTAAGTACCGCGCCGTGTCGGTTAGCCGGTTCGCGGTAAGAGTAAACTTTTTTCCTATCGTTCCTAGATGATTTTAAACGTTATATTCGTGGTAAACTGTGCATACGAAACCATGTGTCGTGACGCCAGTTCTCTCGGACGCGTATTTACCGAGTTATAAGCGAGTTAACTTCCGGCGAGTCGCTTAGGTATCGCTGGAACGATAAAATTGCTAAGTACCGCGCCGTGTCGGTTAGCCGGTTCGCGGTAAGAGTAAACTTTTTTCCTATCGTTCCTAGATGATTTTAAACGTTATATTCGTGGTAAACTGTGCATACGAAACCGTGTGTCGTGACGCCAGTTCTCTCGGACGCGTATTTACCGAGTTATAAGCGAGTTAACTTCCGGCGAGTCACTTAGGTATCGTTGGAACGATAGATTGCTAAGTACCGCGCCGTGTCGGTTAGCCGGTTCGCGGTAAGAGTAAACTTTTTTCCTATCGTTCCTAGATGATTTTAAACGTTATATTCGTGGTAAACTGTGCATACGAAACCATGTGTCGTGACGCCAGTTCTCTCGGACGCGTATTTACCGAGTTATAAGCGAGTTAACTTCCGGCGAGTCGCTTAGGTATCGCTGGAACGATAAAATTGCTAAGTACCGCGCCGTGTCGGTTAGCCGGTTCGCGGTAAGAGTAAACTTTTTTCCTATCGTTCCTAGATGATTTTAAACGTTATATTCGTGGTAAACTGTGCATACGAAACCGTGTGTCGTGACGCCAGTTCTCTCGGACGCGTATTTACCGAGTTATAAGCGAGTTAACTTCCGGCGAGTCGCTTAGGTATCGCTGGAACGATAAAATTGCTAAGTACCGCGCCGTGTCGGTTAGACGGTTCGCGGTAAGAGTAAACTTTTTTCCTATCGTTCCTAGATGATTTTAAACGTTATATTCGTGGTAAACTGTGCATACGAAACCGTGTGTCGTGACGCCAGTTCTCTCGGACGCGTATTTACCGAGTTATAAGCGAGTTAACTTCCGGCGAGTCGCTTAGGTATCGCTGGAACGATAAAATTGCTAAGTACCGCGCAGTGTCGGTTAGCCGGTTCGCGGTAAGAGTACACTTTTTTCCTATCGTTCCTAGATGATTTTAAACGTTATATTCGTGGTAAACTGTGCATACGAAACCGTGTGTCGTGACGCCAGTTCTCTCGGACGCGTATTTACCGAGTTATAAGCGAGTTAACTTCCGGCGAGTCACTTAGGTATCGTTGGAACGATAGATTGCTAAGTACCGCGCCGTGTCGGTTAGCCGGTTCGCGGTAAGAGTAAACTTTTTTCCTATCGTTCCTAGATGATTTTAAACGTTATATTCGTGGTAAACTGTGCATACGAAACCATGTGTCGTGACGCCAGTTCTCTCGGACGCGTATTTACCGAGTTATAAGCGAGTTAACTTCCGGCGAGTCGCTTAGGTATCGCTGGAACGATAAAATTGCTAAGTACCGCGCCGTGTCGGTTAGCCGGTTCGCGGTAAGAGTAAACTTTTTTCCTATCGTTCCTAGATGATTTTAAACGTTATATTCGTGGTAAACTGTGCATACGAAACCGTGTGTCGTGACGCCAGTTCTCTCGGACGCGTATTTACCGAGTTATAAGCGAGTTAACTTCCGGCGAGTCACTTAGGTATCGTTGGAACGATAGATTGCTAAGTACCGCGCCGTGTCGGTTAGCCGGTTCGCGGTAAGAGTACACTTTTTTCCTATCGTTCCTAGATGATTTTAAACGTTATATTCGTGGTAAACTGTGCATACGAAACCGTGTGTCGTGACGCCAGTTCTCTCGGACGCGTATTTACCGAGTTATAAGCGAGTTAACTTCCGGCGAGTCACTTAGGTATCGTTGGAACGATAGATTGCTAAGTACCGCGCCGTGTCGGTTAGCCGGTACGCGGTAAGAGTAAACTTTTTTCCTATCGTTCCTAGATGATTTTAAACGTTATATTCGTGGTAAACTGTGCATACGAAACCATGTGTCGTGACGCCAGTTCTCTCGGACGCGTATTTACCGAGTTATAAGCGAGTTAACTTCCGGCGAGTCGCTTAGGTATCGCTGGAACGATAAAATTGCTAAGTACCGCGCCGTGTCGGTTAGCCGGTTCGCGGTAAGAGTAAACTTTTTTCCTATCGTTCCTAGATGATTTTAAACGTTATATTCGTGGTAAACTGTGCATCGAAACCGTGTGTCGTGACGCCAGTTCTCTCGGACGCGTATTTACCGAGTTATAAGCGAGTTAACTTCCGGCGAGTCGCTTAGGTATCGCTGGAACGATAAAATTGCTAAGTACCGCGCCGTGTCGGTTAGCCGGTTCGCGGTAAGAGTAAACTTTTTTCCTATCGTTCCTAGATGATTTTAAACGTTATATTCGTGGTAAACTGTGCATACGAAACCGTGTGTCGTGACGCCAGTTCTCTCGGACGCGTATTTACCGAGTTATAAGCGAGTTAACTTCCGGCGAGTCGCTTAGGTATCGCTGGAACGATAAAATTGCTAAGTACCGCGCCGTGTCGGTTAGCCGGTTCGCGGTAAGAGTACACTTTTTTCCTATCGTTCCTAGATGATTTTAAACGTTATATTCGTGGTAAACTGTGCATACGAAACCGTGTGTCGTGACGCCAGTTCTCTCGGACGCGTATTTACCGAGTTATAAGCGAGTTAACTTCCGGCGAGTCGCTTAGGTATCGCTGGAACGATAAAATTGCTAAGTACCGCGCAGTGTCGGTTAGCCGGTTCGCGGTAAGAGTACACTTTTTTCCTATCGTTCCTAGATGATTTTAAACGTTATATTCGTGGTAAACTGTGCATAGGAAACCGTGTGTCGTGACGCCAGTTCTCTCGGACGCGTATTTACCGAGTTATAAGCGAGTTAACTTCCGGCGAGTCACTTAGGTATCGTTGGAACGATAGATTGCTAAGTACCGCGCCGTGTCGGTTAGCCGGTTCGCGGTAAGAGTAAACTTTTTTCCTATCGTTCCTAGATGATTTTAAACGTTATATTCGTGGTAAACTGTGCATACGAAACCATGTGTCGTGACGCCAGTTCTCTCGGACGCGTATTTACCGAGTTATAAGCGAGTTAACTTCCGGCGAGTCACTTAGGTATCGTTGGAACGATAGATTGCTAAGTACCGCGCCGTGTCGGTTAGCCGGTTCGCGGTAAGAGTAAACTTTTCTCCTATCGTTCCTAGATGATTTTAAACGTTATATTCGTGGTAAACTGTGCATACGAAACCATGTGTCGTGACGCCAGTTCTCTCGGACGCGTATTTACCGAGTTATAAGCGAGTTAACTTCCGGCGAGTCGCTTAGGTATCGCTGGAACGATAAAATTGCTAAGTACCGCGCCGTGTCGGTTAGCCGGTTCGCGGTAAGAGTAAACTTTTTTCCTATCGTTCCTAGATGATTTTAAACGTTATATTCGTGGTAAACTGTGCATACGAAACCGTGTGTCGTGACGCCAGTTCTCTCGGACGCGTATTTACCGAGTTATAAGCGAGTTAACTTCCGGCGAGTCGCTTAGGTATCGCTGGAACGATAAAATTGCTAAGTACCGCGCCGTGTCGGTTAGCCGGTTCGCGGTAAGAGTAAACTTTTTTCCTATCGTTCCTAGATGATTTTAAACGTTATATTCGTGGTAAACTGTGCATACGAAACCGTGTGTCGTGACGCCAGTTCTCTCGGACGCGTATTTACCGAGTTATAAGCGAGTTAACTTCCGGCGAGTCGCTTAGGTATCGCTGGAACGATAAAATTGCTAAGTACCGCGCAGTGTCGGTTAGCCGGTTCGCGGTAAGAGTACACTTTTTTCCTATCGTTCCTAGATGATTTTAAACGTTATATTCGTGGTAAACTGTGCATACGAAACCGTGTGTCGTGACGCCAGTTCTCTCGGACGCGTATTTACCGAGTTATAAGCGAGTTAACTTCCGGCGAGTCACTTAGGTATCGTTGGAACGATAGATTGCTAAGTACCGCGCCGTGTCGGTTAGCCGGTTCGCGGTAAGAGTAAACTTTTTTCCTATCGTTCCTAGATGATTTTAAACGTTATATTCGTGGTAAACTGTGCATACGAAACCATGTGTCGTGACGCCAGTTCTCTCGGACGCGTATTTACCGAGTTATAAGCGAGTTAACTTCCGGCGAGTCGCTTAGGTATCGCTGGAACGATAAAATTGCTAAGTACCGCGCCGTGTCGGTTAGCCGGTTCGCGGTAAGAGTAAACTTTTTTCCTATCGTTCCTAGATGATTTTAAACGTTATATTCGTGGTAAACTGTGCATACGAAACCGTGTGTCGTGACGCCAGTTCTCTCGGACGCGTATTTACCGAGTTATAAGCGAGTTAACTTCCGGCGAGTCACTTAGGTATCGTTGGAACGATAGATTGCTAAGTACCGCGCCGTGTCGGTTAGCCGGTTCGCGGTAAGAGTAAACTTTTTTCCTATCGTTCCTAGATGATTTTAAACGTTATATTCGTGGTAAACTGTGCATACGAAACCATGTGTCGTGACGCCAGTTCTCTCGGACGCGTATTTACCGAGTTATAAGCGAGTTAACTTCCGGCGAGTCGCTTAGGTATCGCTGGAACGATAAAATTGCTAAGTACCGCGCCGTGTCGGTTAGCCGGTTCGCGGTAAGAGTACACTTTTTTCCTATCGTTCCTAGATGATTTTAAACGTTATATTCGTGGTAAACTGTGCATACGAAACCATGTGTCGTGACGCCAGTTCTCTCGGACGCGTATTTACCGAGTTATAAGCGAGTTAACTTCCGGCGAGTCGCTTAGGTATCGCTGGAACGATAAAATTGCTAAGTACCGCGCCGTGTCGGTTAGCCGGTTCGCGGTAAGAGTACACTTTTTTCCTATCGTTCCTAGATGATTTTAAACGTTATATTCGTGGTAAACTGTGCATAGGAAACCGTGTGTCGTGACCCAGTTCTCTCGGACGCGTATTTACCGAGTTATAAGCGAGTTAACTTCCGGCGAGTCACTTAGGTATCGTTGGAACGATAGATTGCTAAGTACCGCGCCGTGTCGGTTAGCCGGTTCGCGGTAAGAGTAAACTTTTTTCCTATCGTTCCTAGATGATTTTAAACGTTATATTCGTGGTAAACTGTGCATACGAAACCATGTGTCGTGACGCCAGTTCTCTCGGACGCGTATTTACCGAGTTATAAGCGAGTTAACTTCCGGCGAGTCGCTTAGGTATCGCTGGAACGATAAAATTGCTAAGTACCGCGCCGTGTCGGTTAGCCGGTTCGCGGTAAGAGTAAACTTTTTTCCTATCGTTCCTAGATGATTTTAAACGTTATATTCGTGGTAAACTGTGCATACGAAACCGTGTGTCGTGACGCCAGTTCTCTCGGACGCGTATTTACCGAGTTATAAGCGAGTTAACTTCCGGCGAGTCGCTTAGGTATCGCTGGAACGATAAAATTGCTAAGTACCGCGCCGTGTCGGTTAGCCGGTTCGCGGTAAGAGTAAACTTTTTTCCTATCGTTCCTAGATGATTTTAAACGTTATATTCGTGGTAAACTGTGCATACGAAACCGTGTGTCGTGACGCCAGTTCTCTCGGACGCGTATTTACCGAGTTATAAGCGAGTTAACTTCCGGCGAGTCGCTTAGGTATCGCTGGAACGATAAAATTGCTAAGTACCGCGCAGTGTCGGTTAGCCGGTTCGCGGTAAGAGTACACTTTTTTCCTATCGTTCCTAGATGATTTTAAACGTTATATTCGTGGTAAACTGTGCATACGAAACCGTGTGTCGTGACGCCAGTTCTCTCGGACGCGTATTTACCGAGTTATAAGCGAGTTAACTTCCGGCGAGTCACTTAGGTATCGTTGGAACGATAGATTGCTAAGTACCGCGCCGTGTCGGTTAGCCGGTTCGCGGTAAGAGTAAACTTTTTTCCTATCGTTCCTAGATGATTTTAAACGTTATATTCGTGGTAAACTGTGCATACGAAACCATGTGTCGTGACGCCAGTTCTCTCGGACGCGTATTTACCGAGTTATAAGCGAGTTAACTTCCGGCGAGTCGCTTAGGTATCGCTGGAACGATAAAATTGCTAAGTACCGCGCCGTGTCGGTTAGCCGGTTCGCGGTAAGAGTACACTTTTTTCCTATCGTTCCTAGATGATTTTAAACGTTATATTCGTGGTAAACTGTGCATACGAAACCGTGTGTCGTGACGCCAGTTCTCTCGGACGCGTATTTACCGAGTTATAAGCGAGTTAACTTCCGGCGAGTCACTTAGGTATCGTTGGAACGATAGATTGCTAAGTACCGCGCCGTGTCGGTTAGCCGGTTCGCGGTAAGAGTAAACTTTTTTCCTATCGTTCCTAGATGATTTTAAACGTTATATTCGTGGTAAACTGTGCATACGAAACCATGTGTCGTGACGCCAGTTCTCTCGGACTCGTATTTACCGAGTTATAAGCGAGTTAACTTCCGGCGAGTCGCTTAGGTATCGCTGGAACGATAAAATTGCTAAGTACCGCGCCGTGTCGGTTAGCCGGTTCGCGGTAAGAGTAAACTTTTTTCCTATCGTTCCTAGATGATTTTAAACGTTATATTCGTAATAAACTGTGCATACGAAACCGTGTGTCGTGACGCCAGTTCTCTCGGACGCGTATTTACCGAGTTATAAGCGAGTTAACTTCCGGCGAGTCGCTTAGGTATCGCTGGAACGATAAAATTGCTAAGTACCGCGCCGTGTCGGTTAGCCGGTTCGCGGTAAGAGTAAACTTTTTTCCTATCGTTCCTAGATGATTTTAAACGTTATATTCGTGGTAAACTGTGCATACGAAACCGTGTGTCGTGACGCCAGTTCTCTCGGACGCGTATTTACCGAGTTATAAGCGAGTTAACTTCCGGCGAGTCGCTTAGGTATCGCTGGAACGATAAAATTGCTAAGTACCGCGCCGTGTCGGTTAGCCGGTTCGCGGTAAGAGTAAACTTTTTTCCTATCGTTCCTAGATGATTTTAAACGTTATATTCGTGGTAAACTGTGCATACGAAACCGTGTGTCGTGACGCCAGTTCTCTCGGACGCGTATTTACCGAGTTATAAGCGAGTTAACTTCCGGCGAGTCGCTTAGGTATCGCTGGAACGATAAAATTGCTAAGTACCGCGCCGTGTCGGTTAGCCGGTTCGCGATAAGAGTAAACTTTTTTCCTATCGTTCCTAGATGATTTTAAACGTTATATTCGTGGTAAACTGTGCATACGAAACCGTGTGTCGTGACGCCAGTTCTCTCGGACGCGTATTTACCGAGTTATAAGCGAGTTAACTTCCGGCGAGTCGCTTAGGTATCGCTGGAACGATAAAATTGCTAAGTACCGCGCCGTGTCGGTTAGCCGGTTCGCGGTAAGAGTAAACTTTTTTCCTATCGTTCCTAGATGATTTTAAACGTTATATTCGTGGTAAACTGTGCATACGAAACCGTGTGTCGTGACGCCAGTTCTCTCGGACGCGTATTTACCGAGTTATAAGCGAGTTCACTTCCGGCGAGTCGCTTAGGTATCGCTGGAACGATAAAATTGCTAAGTACCGCGCCGTGTCGGTTAGCCGGTTCGCGGTAAGAGTAAACTTTTTTCCTATCGTTCCTAGATGATTTTAAACGTTATATTCGTGGTAAACTGTGCATACGAAACCATGTGTCGTGACGCCAGTTCTCTCGGACGCGTATTTACCGAGTTATAAGCGAGTTAACTTCCGGCGAGTCGCTTAGGTATCGCTGGAACGATAAAATTGCTAAGTACCGCGCCGTGTCGGTTAGCCGGTTCGCGGTAAGAGTAAACTTTTTTCCTATCGTTCCTAGATGATTTTAAACGTTATATTCGTGGTAAACTGTGTATACGAAACCATGTGTCGTGACGCCAGTTCTCTCGGACGCGTATTTACCGAGTTATAAGCGAGTTAACTTCCGGCGAGTCGCTTAGGTATCGCTGGAACGATAAAATTGCTAAGTACCGCGCCGTGTCGGTTAGCCGGTTCGCGGTAAGAGTAAACTTTTTTCCTATCGTTCCTAGATGATTTTAAACGTTATATTCGTGGTAAACTGTGCATACGAAACCATGTGTCGTGACGCCAGTTCTCTCGGACGAGTATTTACCGAGTTATAAGCGAGTTAACTTCCGGCGAGTCGCTTAGGTATCGCTGGAACGATAAAATTGCTAAGTACCGCGCCGTGTCGGTTAGCCGGTTCGCGGTAAGAGTAAACTTTTTTCCTATCGTTCCTAGATGATTTTAAACGTTATATTCGTGGTAAACTGTGCATACGAAACCGTGTGTCGTGACGCCAGTTCTCTCGGACGCGTATTTACCGAGTTATAAGCGAGTTAACTTCCGGCGAGTCGCTTAGGTATCGCTGGAACGATAAAATTGCTAAGTACCGCGCCGTGTCGGTTAGCCGGTTCGCGGTAAGAGTAAACTTTTTTCCTATCGTTCCTAGATGATTTTAAACGTTATATTCGTGGTAAACTGTGCATACGAAACCGTGTGTCGTGACGCCAGTTCTCTCGGACGCGTATTTACCGAGTTATAAGCGAGTTAACTTCCGGCGAGTCGCTTAGGTATCGCTGGAACGATAAAATTGCTAAGTTCCGCGCCGTGTCGGTTAGCCGGTTCGCGGTAAGAGTACACTTTTTTCCTATCGTTCCTAGATGATTTTAAACGTTATATTCGTGGTAAACTGTGCATACGAAACCGTGTGTCGTGACGCCAGTTCTCTCGGACGCGTATTTACCGAGTTATAAGCGAGTTAACTTCAGGCGAGTCACTTAGGTATCGTTGGAACGATAGATTGCTAAGTACCGCGACGTGTCGGTTAGCCGGTTCGCGGTAAGAGTAAACTTTTTTCCTATCGTTCCTAGATGATTTTAAACGTTATATTCGTGGTAAACTGTGCATACGAAACCATGTGTCGTGACGCCAGTTCTCTCGGACGCGTATTTACCGAGTTATAAGCGAGTTAACTTCCGGCGAGTCGCTTAGGTATCGCTGGAACGATAAAATTGCTAAGTACCGCGCCGTGTCGGTTAGCCGGTTCGCGGTAAGAGTAAACTTTTTTCCTATCGTTCCTAGATGATTTTAAACGTTATATTCGTGGTAAACTGTGCATACGAAACCATGTGTCGTGACGCCAGTTCTCTCGGACGCGTATTTACCGAGTTATAAGCGAGTTAACTTCCGGCGAGTCGCTTAGGTATCGCTGGAACGATAAAATTGCTAAGTACCGCGCCGTGTCGGTTAGCCGGTTCGCGGTAAGAGTAAACTTTTTTCCTATCGTTCCTAGATGATTTTAAACGTTATATTCGTGGTAAACTGTGCATACGAAACCATGTGTCGTGACGCCAGTTCTCTCGGACGCGTATTTACCGAGTTATAAGCGAGTTAACTTCCGGCGAGTCGCTTAGGTATCGCTGGAACGATAAAATTGCTAAGTACCGCGCCGTGTCGGTTAGCCGGTTCGCGGTAAGAGTAAACTTTTTTCCTATCGTTCCTAGATGATTTTAAACGTTATATTCGTGGTAAACTGTGCATACGAAACCATGTGTCGTGACGCCAGTTCTCTCGGACGCGTATTTACCGAGTTATAAGCGAGTTAACTTCCGGCGAGTCGCTTAGGTATCGCTGGAACGATAAAATTGCTAAGTACCGCGCCGTGTCGGTTAGCCGGTTCGCGGTAAGAGTAAACTTTTTTCCTATCGTTCCTAGATGATTTTAAACGTTATATTCGTGGTAAACTGTGCATACGAAACCGTGTGTCGTGACGCCAGTTCTCTCGGACGCGTATTTACCGAGTTATAAGCGAGTTAACTTCCGGCGAGTCGCTTAGGTATCGCTGGAACGATAAAATTGCTAAGTACCGCGCCGTGTCGGTTAGCCGGTTCGCGGTAAGAGTAAACTTTTTTCCTATCGTTCCTAGATGATTTTAAACGTTATATTCGTGGTAAACTGTGCATACGAAACCATGTGTCGTGACGCCAGTTCTCTCGGACGCGTATTTACCGAGTTATAAGCGAGTTAACTTCCGGCGAGTCGCTTAGGTATCGCTGGAACGATAAAATTGCTAAGTACCGCGCCGTGTCGGTTAGCCGGTTCGCGGTAAGAGTAAACTTTTTTCCTATCGTTCCTAGATGATTTTAAACGTTATATTCGTGGTAAACTGTGCATACGAAACCATGTGTCGTGACGCCAGTTCTCTCGGACGCGTATTTACCGAGTTATAAGCGAGTTAACTTCCGGCGAGTCGCTTAGGTATCGCTGGAACGATAAAATTGCTAAGTACCGCGCCGTGTCGGTTAGACGGTTCGCGGTAAGAGTAAACTTTTTTCCTATCGTTCCTAGATGATTTTAAACGTTATATTCGTGGTAAACTGTGCATACGAAACCGTGTGTCGTGACGCCAGTTCTCACGGACGCGTATTTACCGAGTTATAAGCGAGTTAACTTCCGGCGAGTCGCTTAGGTATCGCTGGAACGATAAAATTGCTAAGTACCGCGCCGTGTCGGTTAGACGGTTCGCGGTAAGAGTAAACTTTTTTCCTATCGTTCCTAGATGATTTTAAACGTTATATTCGTGGTAAACTGTGCATACGAAACCGTGTGTCGTGACGCCAGTTCTCTCGGACGCGTATTTACCGAGTTATAAGCGAGTAAACTTCCGGCGAGTCGCTTAGGTATCGCTGGAACGATAAAATTGCTAAGTACCGCGCCGTGTCGGTTAGCCGGTTCGCGGTAAGAGTACACTTTTTTCCTATCGTTCCTAGATGATTTTAAACGTTATATTCGTGGTAAACTGTGCATACGAAACCGTGTGTCGTGACGCCAGTTCTCTCGGACGCGTATTTACCGAGTTATAAGCGAGTTAACTTCCGGCGAGTCACTTAGGTATCGTTGGAACGATAGATTGCTAAGTACCGCGCCGTGTCGGTTAGACGGTTCGCGGTAAGAGTAAACTTTTTTCCTATCGTTCCTAGATGATTTTAAACGTTATATTCGTGGTAAACTGTGCATACGAAACCGTGTGTCGTGACGCCAGTTCTCTCGGACGCGTATTTACCGAGTTATAAGCGAGTAAACTTCCGGCGAGTCGCTTAGGTATCGCTGGAACGATAAAATTGCTAAGTACCGCGCCGTGTCGGTTAGACGGTTCGCGGTAAGAGTACACTTTTTTCCTATCGTTCCTAGATGATTTTAAACGTTATATTCGTGGTAAACTGTGCATACGAAACCGTGTGTCGTGACGCCAGTTCTCTCGGACGCGTATTTACCGAGTTATAAGCGAGTTAACTTCCGGCGAGTCACTTAGGTATCGTTGGAACGATAGATTGCTAAGTACCGCGCCGTGTCGGTTAGCCGGTTCGCGGTAAGAGTAACCTTTTTTCCTATCGTTCCTAGATGATTTTAAACGTTATATTCGTGGTAAACTGTGCATACGAAACCGTGTGTCGTGACGCCAGTTCTCTCGGACGCGTATTTACCGAGTTATAAGCGAGTAAACTTCCGGCGAGTCGCTTAGGTATCGCTGGAACGATAAAATTGCTAAGTACCGCGCCGTGTCGGTTAGCCGGTTCGCGGTAAGAGTACACTTTTTTCCTATCGTTCCTAGATGATTTTAAACGTTATATTCGTGGTAAACTGTGCATACGAAACCGTGTGTCGTGACGCCAGTTCTCTCGGACGCGTATTTACCGAGTTATAAGCGAGTTAACTTCCGGCGAGTCACTTAGGTATCGCTGGAACGATAGATTGCTAAGTACCGCGCCGTGTCGGTTAGCCGGTTCGCGGTAAGAGTAAACTTTTTTCCTATCGTTCCTAGATGATTTTAAACGTTATATTCGTGGTAAACTGTGCATACGAAACCGTGTGTCGTGACGCCAGTTCTCTCGGACGCGTATTTACCGAGTTATAAGCGAGTAAACTTCCGGCGAGTCGCTTAGGTATCGCTGGAACGATAAAATTGCTAAGTACCGCGCCGTGTCGGTTAGCCGGTTCGCGGTAAGAGTACACTTTTTTCCTATCGTTCCTAGATGATTTTAAACGTTATATTCGTGGTAAACTGTGCATACGAAACCGTGTGTCGTGACGCCAGTTCTCTCGGACGCGTATTTACCGAGTTATAAGCGAGTTAACTTCCGGCGAGTCACTTAGGTATCGTTGGAACGATAGATTGCTAAGTACCGCGCCGTGTCGGTTAGCCGGTTCGCGGTAAGAGTAAACTTTTTTCCTATCGTTCCTAGATGATTTTAAACGTTATATTCGTGGTAAACTGTGCATACGAAACCGTGTGTCGTGACGCCAGTTCTCTCGGACGCGTATTTACCGAGTTATAAGCGAGTTAACTTCCGGCGAGTCACTTAGGTATCGTTGGAACGATAGATTGCTAAGTACCGCGCCGTGTCGGTTAGCCGGTTCGCGGTAAGAGTAAACTTTTTTCCTATCGTTCCTAGATGATTTTAAACGTTATATTCGTGGTAAACTGTGCATACGAAACCATGTGTCGTGACGCCAGTTCTCTCGGACGCGTATTTACCGAGTTATAAGCGAGTTAACTTCCGGCGAGTCGCTTAGGTATCGCTGGAACGATAAAATTGCTAAGTACCGCGCCGTGTCGGTTAGCCGGTTCGCGGTAAGAGTAAACTTTTTTCCTATCGTTCCTAGATGATTTTAAACGTTATATTCGTGGTAAACTGTGCATACGAAACCGTGTGTCGTGACGCCAGTTCTCTCGGACGCGTATTTACCGAGTTATAAGCGAGTTCACTTCCGGCGAGTCGCTTAGGTATCGCTGGAACGATAAAATTGCTAAGTACCGCGCCGTGTCGGTTAGCCGGTTCGCGGTAAGAGTAAACTTTTTTCCTATCGTTCCTAGATGATTTTAAACGTTATATTCGTGGTAAACTGTGCATACGAAACCATGTGTCGTGACGCCAGTTCTCTCGGACGCGTATTTACCGAGTTATAAGCGAGTTAACTTCCGGCGAGTCGCTTAGGTATCGCTGGAACGATAAAATTGCTAAGTACCGCGCCGTGTCGGTTAGCCGGTTCGCGGTAAGAGTAAACTTTTTTCCTATCGTTCCTAGATGATTTTAAACGTTATATTCGTGGTAAACTGTGCATACGAAACCGTGTGTCGTGACGCCAGTTCTCTCGGACGCGTATTTACCGAGTTATAAGCGAGTTAACTTCCGGCGAGTCGCTTAGGTATCGCTGGAACGATAAAATTGCTAAGTACCGCGCCGTGTCGGTTAGCCGGTTCGCGGTAAGAGTAAACTTTTTTCCTATCGTTCCTAGATGATTTTAAACGTTATATTCGTGGTAAACTGTGCATACGAAACCGTGTGTCGTGACGCCAGTTCTCACGGACGCGTATTTACCGAGTTATAAGCGAGTTAACTTCCGGCGAGTCGCTTAGGTATCGCTGGAACGATAAAATTGCTAAGTACCGCGCCGTGTCGGTTAGCCGGTTCGCGGTAAGAGTAAACTTTTTTCCTATCGTTCCTAGATGATTTTAAACGTTATATTCGTGGTAAACTGTGCATACGAAACCGTGTGTCGTGACGCCAGTTCTCTCGGACGCGTATTTACCGAGTTATAAGCGAGTAAACTTCCGGCGAGTCGCTTAGGTATCGCTGGAACGATAAAATTGCTAAGTACCGCGCCGTGTCGGTTAGCCGGTTCGCGGTAAGAGTACACTTTTTTCCTATCGTTCCTAGATGATTTTAAACGTTATATTCGTGGTAAACTGTGCATACGAAACCGTGTGTCGTGACGCCAGTTCTCTCGGACGCGTATTTACCGAGTTATAAGCGAGTTAACTTCCGGCGAGTCACTTAGGTATCGTTGGAACGATAGATTGCTAAGTACCGCGCCGTGTCGGTTAGACGGTTCGCGGTAAGAGTAAACTTTTTTCCTATCGTTCCTAGATGATTTTAAACGTTATATTCGTGGTAAACTGTGCATACGAAACCGTGTGTCGTGACGCCAGTTCTCTCGGACGCGTATTTACCGAGTTATAAGCGAGTAAACTTCCGGCGAGTCGCTTAGGTATCGCTGGAACGATAAAATTGCTAAGTACCGCGCCGTGTCGGTTAGCCGGTTCGCGGTAAGAGTACACTTTTTTCCTATCGTTCCTAGATGATTTTAAACGTTATATTCGTGGTAAACTGTGCATACGAAACCGTGTGTCGTGACGCCAGTTCTCTCGGACGCGTATTTACCGAGTTATAAGCGAGTTAACTTCCGGCGAGTCACTTAGGTATCGTTGGAACGATAGATTGCTAAGTACCGCGCCGTGTCGGTTAGCCGGTTCGCGGTAAGAGTAACCTTTTTTCCTATCGTTCCTAGATGATTTTAAACGTTATATTCGTGGTAAACTGTGCATACGAAACCGTGTGTCGTGACGCCAGTTCTCTCGGACGCGTATTTACCGAGTTATAAGCGAGTAAACTTCCGGCGAGTCGCTTAGGTATCGCTGGAACGATAAAATTGCTAAGTACCGCGCCGTGTCGGTTAGCCGGTTCGCGGTAAGAGTACACTTTTTTCCTATCGTTCCTAGATGATTTTAAACGTTATATTCGTGGTAAACTGTGCATACGAAACCGTGTGTCGTGACGCCAGTTCTCTCGGACGCGTATTTACCGAGTTATAAGCGAGTTAACTTCCGGCGAGTCACTTAGGTATCGTTGGAACGATAGATTGCTAAGTACCGCGCCGTGTCGGTTAGCCGGTTCGCGGTAAGAGTAAACTTTTTTCCTATCGTTCCTAGATGATTTTAAACGTTATATTCGTGGTAAACTGTGCATACGAAACCGTGTGTCGTGACGCCAGTTCTCTCGGACGCGTATTTACCGAGTTATAAGCGAGTAAACTTCCGGCGAGTCGCTTAGGTATCGCTGGAACGATAAAATTGCTAAGTACCGCGCCGTGTCGGTTAGCCGGTTCGCGGTAAGAGTACACTTTTTTCCTATCGTTCCTAGATGATTTTAAACGTTATATTCGTGGTAAACTGTGCATACGAAACCGTGTGTCGTGACGCCAGTTCTCTCGGACGCGTATTTACCGAGTTATAAGCGAGTTAACTTCCGGCGAGTCACTTAGGTATCGTTGGAACGATAGATTGCTAAGTACCGCGCCGTGTCGGTTAGCCGGTTCGCGGTAAGAGTAAACTTTTTTCCTATCGTTCCTAGATGATTTTAAACGTTATATTCGTGGTAAACTGTGCATACGAAACCGTGTGTCGTGACGCCAGTTCTCTCGGACGCGTATTTACCGAGTTATAAGCGAGTTAACTTCCGGCGAGTCACTTAGGTATCGTTGGAACGATAGATTGCTAAGTACCGCGCCGTGTCGGTTAGCCGGTTCGCGGTAAGAGTAAACTTTTTTCCTATCGTTCCTAGATGATTTTAAACGTTATATTCGTGGTAAACTGTGCATACGAAACCGTGTGTCGTGACGCCAGTTCTCTCGGACGCGTATTTACCGAGTTATAAGCGAGTTAACTTCCGGCGAGTCGCTTAGGTATCGCTGGAACGATAAAATTGCTAAGTACCGCGCCGTGTCGGTTAGCCGGTTCGCGGTAAGAGTAAACTTTTTTCCTATCGTTCCTAGATGATTTTAAACGTTATATTCGTTTTAAACTGTGCATACGAAACCGTGTGTCGTGACGCCAGTTCTCTCGGACGCGTATTTACCGAGTTATAAGCGAGTTCACTTCCGGCGAGTCGCTTAGGTATCGCTGGAACGATAAAATTGCTAAGTACCGCGCCGTGTCGGTTAGCCGGTTCGCGGTAAGAGTAAACTTTTTTCCTATCGTTCCTAGATGATTTTAAACGTTATATTCGTGGTAAACTGTGCATACGAAACCATGTGTCGTGACGCCAGTTCTCTCGGACGCGTATTTACCGAGTTATAAGCGAGTTAACTTCCGGCGAGTCGCTTAGGTATCGCTGGAACGATAAAATTGCTAAGTACCGCGCCGTGTCGGTTAGCCGGTTCGCGGTAAGAGTAAACTTTTTTCCTATCGTTCCTAGATGATTTTAAACGTTATATTCGTGGTAAACTGTGCATACGAAACCGTGTGTCGTGACGCCAGTTCTCTCGGACGCGTATTTACCGAGTTATAAGCGAGTTCACTTCCGGCGAGTCGCTTAGGTATCGCTGGAACGATAAAATTGCTAAGTACCGCGCCGTGTCGGTTAGCCGGTTCGCGGTAAGAGTACACTTTTTTCCTATCGTTCCTAGATGATTTTAAACGTTATATTCGTGGTAAACTGTGCATACGAAACCGTGTGTCGTGACGCCAGTTCTCTCGGACGCGTATTTACCGAGTTATAAGCGAGTTAACTTCCGGCGAGTCACTTAGGTATCGTTGGAACGATAGATTGCTAAGTACCGCGCCGTGTCGGTTAGCCGGTTCGCGGTAAGAGTAAACTTTTTTCCTATCGTTCCTAGATGATTTTAAACGTTATATTCGTGGTAAACTGTGCATACGAAACCGTGTGTCGTGACGCCAGTTCTCTCGGACGCGTATTTACCGAGTTATAAGCGAGTTAACTTCCGGCGAGTCACTTAGGTATCGTTGGAACGATAGATTGCTAAGTACCGCGCCGTGTCGGTTAGCCGGTTCGCGGTAAGAGTAAACTTTTTTCCTATCGTTCCTAGATGATTTTAAACGTTATATTCGTGGTAAACTGTGCATACGAAACCGTGTGTCGTGACGCCAGTTCTCTCGGACGCGTATTTACCGAGTTATAAGCGAGTTAACTTCCGGCGAGTCGCTTAGGTATCGCTGGAACGATAAAATTGCTAAGTACCGCGCCGTGTCGGTTAGCCGGTTCGCGGTAAGAGTAAACTTTTTTCCTATCGTTCCTAGATGATTTTAAACGTTATATTCGTTTTAAACTGTGCATACGAAACCGTGTGTCGTGACGCCAGTTCTCTCGGACGCGTATTTACCGAGTTATAAGCGAGTTCACTTCCGGCGAGTCGCTTAGGTATCGCTGGAACGATAAAATTGCTAAGTACCGCGCCGTGTCGGTTAGCCGGTTCGCGGTAAGAGTAAACTTTTTTCCTATCGTTCCTAGATGATTTTAAACGTTATATTCGTGGTAAACTGTGCATACGAAACCATGTGTCGTGACGCCAGTTCTCTCGGACGCGTATTTACCGAGTTATAAGCGAGTTAACTTCCGGCGAGTCGCTTAGGTATCGCTGGAACGATAAAATTGCTAAGTACCGCGCCGTGTCGGTTAGCCGGTTCGCGGTAAGAGTAAACTTTTTTCCTATCGTTCCTAGATGATTTTAAACGTTATATTCGTGGTAAACTGTGCATACGAAACCGTGTGTCGTGACGCCAGTTCTCACGGACGCGTATTTACCGAGTTATAAGCGAGTTAACTTCCGGCGAGTCGCTTAGGTATCGCTGGAACGATAAAATTGCTAAGTACCGCGCCGTGTCGGTTAGCCGGTTCGCGGTAAGAGTAAACTTTTTTCCTATCGTTCCTAGATGATTTTAAACGTTATATTCGTGGTAAACTGTGCATACGAAACCGTGTGTCGTGACGCCAGTTCTCTCGGACGCGTATTTACCGAGTTATAAGCGAGTAAACTTCCGGCGAGTCGCTTAGGTATCGCTGGAACGATAAAATTGCTAAGTACCGCGCCGTGTCGGTTAGCCGGTTCGCGGTAAGAGTACACTTTTTTCCTATCGTTCCTAGATGATTTTAAACGTTATATTCGTGGCAAACTGTGCCTACGAAACCGTGTGTCGTGACGCCAGTTCTCTCGGACGCGTATTTACCGAGTTATAAGCGAGTTAACTTCCGGCGAGTCACTTAGGTATCGTTGGAACGATAGATTGCTAAGTACCGCGCCGTGTCGGTTAGCCGGTTCGCGGTAAGAGTAAACTTTTTTCCTATCGTTCCTAGATGATTTTAAACGTTATATTCGTGGTAAACTGTGCATACGAAACCATGTGTCGTGACGCCAGTTCTCTCGGACGCGTATTTACCGAGTTATAAGCGAGTTAACTTCCGGCGAGTCGCTTAGGTATCGCTGGAACGATAAAATTGCTAAGTACCGCGCCGTGTCGGTTAGCCGGTTCGCGGTAAGAGTAAACTTTTTTCCTATCGTTCCTAGATGATTTTAAACGTTATATTCGTGGTAAACTGTGCATACGAAACCGTGTGTCGTGACGCCAGTTCTCTCGGACGCGTATTTACCGAGTTATAAGCGAGTTCACTTCCGGCGAGTCGCTTAGGTATCGCTGGAACGATAAAATTGCTAAGTACCGCGCCGTGTCGGTTAGCCGGTTCGCGGTAAGAGTAAACTTTTTTCCTATCGTTCCTAGATGATTTTAAACGTTATATTCGTGGTAAACTGTGCATACGAAACCATGTGTCGTGACGCCAGTTCTCTCGGACGCGTATTTACCGAGTTATAAGCGAGTTAACTTCCGGTGAGTCGCTTAGGTATCGCTGGAACGATAAAATTGCTAAGTACCGCGCCGTGTCGGTTAGCCGGTTCGCGGTAAGAGTAAACTTTTTTCCTATCGTTCCTAGATGATTTTAAACGTTATATTCGTGGTAAACTGTGCATACGAAACCGTGTGTCGTGACGCCAGTTCTCTCGGACGCGTATTTACCGAGTTATAAGCGAGTAAACTTCCGGCGAGTCGCTTAGGTATCGCTGGAACGATAAAATTGCTAAGTACCGCGCCGTGTCGGTTAGCCGGTTCGCGGTAAGAGTACACTTTTTTCCTATCGTTCCTAGATGATTTTAAACGTTATATTCGTGGTAAACTGTGCCTACGAAACCGTGTGTCGTGACGCCAGTTCTCTCGGACGCGTATTTACCGAGTTATAAGCGAGTTAACTTCCGGCGAGTCGCTTAGGTATCGCTGGAACGATAAAATTGCTAAGTACCGCGCCGTGTCGGTTAGCCGGTTCGCGGTAAGAGTAAACTTTTTTCCTATCGTTCCTAGATGATTTTAAACGTTATATTCGTGGTAAACTGTGCATACGAAACCGTGTATCGTGGCGCCAGTTCTCTCGGACGCGTATTTACCGAGTTATAAGCGAGTTCACTTCCGGCGAGTCGCTTAGGTATCGCTGGAACGATAAAATTGCTAAGTACCGCGCCGTGTCGGTTAGCCGGTTCGCGGTAAGAGTAAACTTTTTTCCTATCGTTCCTAGATGATTTTAAACGTTATATTCGTGGTAAACTGTGCATACGAAACCATGTGTCGTGACGCCAGTTCTCTCGGACGCGTATTTACCGAGTTATAAGCGAGTTAACTTCCGGCGAGTCGCTTAGGTATCGCTGGAACGATAAAATTGCTAAGTACCGCGCCGTGTCGGTTAGCCGGTTCGCGGTAAGAGTAAACTTTTTTCCTATCGTTCCTAGATGATTTTAAACGTTATATTCGTGGTAAACTGTGCATACGAAACCGTGTGTCGTGACGCCAGTTCTCTCGGACGCGTATTTACCGAGTTATAAGCGAGTTAACTTCCGGCGAGTCACTTAGGTATCGTTGGAACGATAGATTGCTAAGTACCGCGCCGTGTCGGTTAGCCGGTTCGCGGTAAGAGTAAACTTTTTTCCTATCGTTCCTAGATGATTTTAAACGTTATATTCGTGGTAAACTGTTCATACGAAACCGTGTGTCGTGACGCCAGTTCTCTCGGACGCGTATTTACCGAGTTATAAGCGAGTTAACTTCCGGCGAGTCCCTTAGGTATCGTTGGAACGATAGATTGCTAAGTACCGCGCCGTGTCGGTTAGCCGATTCGCGGTAAGAGTAAACTTTTTTCCTATCGTTCCTAGATGATTTTAAACGTTATATTCGTGGTAAACTGTGCATACGAAACCATGTGTCGTGACGCCAGTTCTCTCGGACGCGTATTTACCGAGTTATAAGCGAGTTAACTTCCGGCGAGTCGCTTAGGTATCGCTGGAACGATAAAATTGCTAAGTACCGCACCGTGTCGGTTAGCCGGTTCGCGGTAAGAGTAAACTTTTTTCCTATCGTTCCTAGATGATTTTAAACGTTATATTCGTGGTAAACTGTGCATACGAAACCGTGTGTCGTGACGCCAGTTCTCTCGGACGCGTATTTACCGAGTTATAAGCGAGTTCACTTCCGGCGAGTCGCTTAGGTATCGCTGGAACGATAAAATTGCTAAGTACCGCGCCGTGTCGGTTAGCCGGTTCGCGGTAAGAGTAAACTTTTTTCCTATCGTTCCTAGATGATTTTAAACGTTATATTCGTGGTAAACTGTGCATACGAAACCATGTGTCGTGACGCCAGTTCTCTCGGACGCGTATTTACCGAGTTATAAGCGAGTTAACTTCCGGCGAGTCGCTTAGGTATCGCTGGAACGATAAAATTGCTAAGTACCGCGCCGTGTCGGTTAGCCGGTTCGCGGTAAGAGTAAACTTTTTTCCTATCGTTCCTAGATGATTTTAAACGTTATATTCGTGGTAAACTGTGCATACGAAACCGTGTGTCGTGACGCCAGTTCTCACGGACGCGTATTTACCGAGTTATAAGCGAGTTAACTTCCGGCGAATCGCTTAGGTATCGCTGGAACGATAAAATTGCTAAGTACCGCGCCGTGTCGGTTAGCCGGTTCGCGGTAAGAGTAAACTTTTTTCCTATCGTTCCTAGATGATTTTAAACGTTATATTCGTGGTAAACTGTGCATACGAAACCGTGTGTCGTGACGCCAGTTCTCTCGGACGCGTATTTACCGAGTTATAAGCGAGTAAACTTCCGGCGAGTCGCTTAGGTATCGCTGGAACGATAAAATTGCTAAGTACCGCGCCGTGTCGGTTAGCCGGTTCGCGGTAAGAGTACACTTTTTTCCTATCGTTCCTAGATGATTTTAAACGTTATATTCGTGGTAAACTGTGCCTACGAAACCGTGTGTCGTGACGCCAGTTCTCTCGGACGCGTATTTACCGAGTTATAAGCGAGTTAACTTCCGGCGAGTCACTTAGGTATCGTTGGAACGATAGATTGCTAAGTACCGCGCCGTGTCGGTTAGCCGGTTCGCGGTAAGAGTAAACTTTTTTCCTATCGTTCCTAGATGATTTTAAACGTTATATTCGTGGTAAACTGTGCATACGAAACCATGTGTCGTGACGCCAGTTCTCTCGGACGCGTATTTACCGAGTTATAAGCGAGTTAACTTCCGGCGAGTCACTTAGGTATCGTTGGAACGATAGATTGCTAAGTACCGCGCCGTGTCGGTTAGCCGGTTCGCGGTAAGAGTAAACTTTTTTCCTATCGTTCCTAGATGATTTTAAACGTTATATTCGTGGTAAACTGTGCATACGAAACCATGTGTCGTGACGCCAGTTCTCTCGGACGCGTATTTACCGAGTTATAAGCGAGTTAACTTCCGGCGAGTCGCTTAGGTATCGCTGGAACGATAAAATTGCTAAGTACCGCGCCGTGTCGGTTAGCCGGTTCGCGGTAAGAGTAAACTTTTTTCCTATCGTTCCTAGATGATTTTAAACGTTATATTCGTGGTAAACTGTGCATACGAAACCGTGTGTCGTGACGCCAGTTCTCTCGGACGCGTATTTACCGAGTTATAAGCGAGTTAACTTCCGGCGAGTCGCTTAGGTATCGCTGGAACGATAAAATTGCTAAGTACCGCGCCGTGTCGGTTAGCCGGTTCGCGGTAAGAGTAAACTTTTTTCCTATCGTTCCTAGATGATTTTAAACGTTATATTCGTGGTAAACTGTGCATACGAAACCATGTGTCGTGACGCCAGTTCTCTCGGACGCGTATTTACCGAGTTATAAGCGAGTTAACTTCCGGCGAGTCGCTTAGGTATCGCTGGAACGATAAAATTGCTAAGTACCGCGCCGTGTCGGTTAGCCGGTTCGCGGTAAGAGTAAACTTTTTTCCTATCGTTCCTAGATGATTTTAAACGTTATATTCGTGGTAAACTGTGCATACGAAACCGTGTGTCGTGACGCCAGTTCTCTCGGACGCGTATTTACCGAGTTATAAGCGAGTTAACTTCCGGCGAGTCGCTTAGGTATCGCTGGAACGATAAAATTGCTAAGTACCGCGCCGTGTCGGTTAGCCGGTTCGCGGTAAGAGTAAACTTTTTTCCTATCGTTCCTAGATGATTTTAAACGTTATATTCGTGGTAAACTGTGCATACGAAACCGTGTGTCGTGACGCCAGTTCTCTCGGACGCGTATTTACCGAGTTATAAGCGAGTTAACTTCCGGCGAGTCGCTTAGGTATCGCTGGAACGATAAAATTGCTAAGTACCGCGCCGTGTCGGTTAGCCGGTTCGCGGTAAGAGTAAACTTTTTTCCTATCGTTCCTAGATGATTTTAAACGTTATATTCGTGGTAAACTGTGCATACGAAACCATGTGTCGTGACGCCAGTTCTCTCGGACGCGTATTTACCGAGTTATAAGCGAGTTAACTTCCGGCGAGTCGCTTAGGTATCGCTGGAACGATAAAATTGCTAAGTACCGCGCCGTGTCGGTTAGCCGGTTCGCGGTAAGAGTAAACTTTTTTCCTATCGTTCCTAGATGATTTTAAACGTTATATTCGTGGTAAACTGTGCATACGAAACCGTGTGTCGTGAAGCCAGTTCTCTCGGACGCGTATTTACCGAGTTATAAGCGAGTTAACTTCCGGCGAGTCACTTAGGTATCGTTGGAACGATAGATTGCTAAGTACCGCGCCGTGTCGGTTAGCCGGTTCGCGGTAAGAGTAAACTTTTTTCCTATCGTTCCTAGATGATTTTAATTTTAAACGTTATATTCGTGGTAAACTGTGCATACGAAACCATGTGTCGTGACGCCAGTTCTCTCGGACGCGTATTTACCGAGTTATAAGCGAGTTAACTTCCGGCGAGTCGCTTAGGTATCGCTGGAACGATAAAATTGCTAAGTACCGCGCCGTGTCGGTTAGCCGGTTCGCGGTAAGAGTAAACTTTTTTTCTATCGTTCCTAGATGATTTTAAACGTTATATTCGTGGTAAACTGTGCATACGAAACCGTGTGTCGTGACGCCAGTTCTCTCGGACGCGTATTTACCGAGTTATAAGCGAGTTAACTTCCGGCGAGTCACTTAGGTATCGTTGGAACGATAGATTGCTAAGTACCGCGCCGTGTCGGTTAGCCGGTTCGCGGTAAGAGTAAACTTTTTTCCTATCGTTCCTAGATGATTTTAAACGTTATATTCGTGGTAAACTGTGCATACGAAACCATGTGTCGTGACGCCAGTTCTCTCGGACGCGTATTTACCGAGTTATAAGCGAGTTAACTTCCGGCGAGTCGCTTAGGTATCGCTGGAACGATAAAATTGCTAAGTACCGCGCCGTGTCGGTTAGCCGGTTCGCGGTAAGAGTAAACTTTTTTCCTATCGTTCCTAGATGATTTTAAACATTATATTCGTGGTAAACTGTGCATACGAAACCGTGTGTCGTGACGCCAGTTCTCTCGGACGCGTATTTACCGAGTTATAAGCGAGTTAACTTCCGGCGAGTCGCTTAGGTATCGCTGGAACGATAAAATTGCTAAGTACCGCGCCGTGTCGGTTAGCCGGTTCGCGGTAAGAGTAATCTTTTTTCCTATCGTTCCTAGATGATTTTAAACGTTATATTCGTGGTAAACTGTGCATACGAAACCGTGTGTCGTGACGCCAGTTCTCTCGGACGCGTATTTACCGAGTTATAAGCGAGTTAACTTCCGGCGAGTCACTTAGGTATCGTTGGAACGATAGATTGCTAAGTACCGCGCCGTGTCGGTTAGCCTGTTCGCGGTAAGAGTAAACTTTTTTCCTATCGTTCCTAGATGATTTTAAACGTTATATTCGTGGTAAACTGTGCATACGAAACCGTGTGTCGTGACGCCAGTTCTCTCGGACGCGTATTTACCGAGTTATAAGCGAGTTAACTTCCGGCGAGTCGCTTAGGTATCGCTGGAACGATAAAATTGCTAAGTACCGCGCCGTGTCGGTTAGCCGGTTCGCGGTAAGAGTAAACTTTTTTCCTATCGTTCCTAGATGATTTTAAACGTTATATTCGTGGTAAACTGTGCATACGAAACCATGTGTCGTGACGCCAGTTCTCTCGGACGCGTATTTACCGAGTTATAAGCGAGTTAACTTCCGGCGAGTCGCTTAGGTATCGCTGGAACGATAAAATTGCTAAGTACCGCGCCGTGTCGGTTAGCCGGTTCGCGGTAAGAGTACACTTTTTTCCTATCGTTCCTAGATGATTTTAAACGTTATATTCGTGGTAAACTGTGCATACGAAACCGTGTTTCGTGACGCCAGTTCTCTCGGACGCGTATTTACCGAGTTATAAGCGAGTTAACTTCCGGCGAGTCACTTAGGTATCGTTGGAACGATAGATTGCTAAGTACCGCGCCGTGTCGGTTAGCCGGTTCGCGGTAAGAGTAAACTTTTTTCCTATCGTTCCTAGATGATTTTAAACGTTATATTCGTGGTAAACTGTGCATACGAAACCATGTGTCGTGACGCCAGTTCTCTCGGACGCGTATTTACCGAGTTATAAGCGAGTTAACTTCCGGCGAGTCGCTTAGGTATCGCTGGAACGATAAAATTGCTAAGTACCGCGCCGTGTCGGTTAGCCGGTTCGCGGTAAGAGTAAACTTTTTTCCTATCGTTCCTAGATGATTTTAAACGTTATATTCGTGGTAAACTGTGCATACGAAACCGTGTGTCGTGACGCCAGTTCTCTCGGACGCGTATTTACCGAGTTATAAGCGAGTTCACTTCCGGCGAGTCGCTTAGGTATCGCTGGAACGATAAAATTGCTAAGTACCGCGCCGTGTCGGTTAGCCGGTTCGCGGTAAGAGTAAACTTTTTTCCTATCGTTCCTAGATGATTTTAAACGTTATATTCGTGGTAAACTGTGCATACGAAACCGTGTGTCGTGACGCCAGTTCTCTCGGACGCGTATTTACCGAGTTATAAGCGAGTTAACTTCCGGCGAGTCGCTTAGGTATCGCTGGAACGATAAAATTGCTAAGTACCGCGCCGTGTCGGTTAGACGGTTCGCGGTAAGAGTAAACTTTTTTCCTATCGTTCCTAGATGATTTTAAACGTTATATTCGTGGTAAACTGTGCATACGAAACCGTGTGTCGTGTCGCCAGTTCTCTCGGACGCGTATTTACCGAGTTATAAGCGAGTTAACTTCCGGCGAGTCACTTAGGTATCGTTGGAACGATAGATTGCTAAGTACCGCGCCGTGTCGGTTAGCCGGTTCGCGGTAAGAGTAAACTTTTTTCCTATCGTTCCTAGATGATTTTAAACGTTATATTCGTGGTAAACTGTGCATACGAAACCATGTGTCGTGACGCCAGTTCTCTCGGACGCGTATTTACCGAGTTATAAGCGAGTTAACTTCCGGCGAGTCGCTTAGGTATCGCTGGAACGATAAAATTGCTAAGTACCGCGCCGTGTCGGTTAGCCGGTTCGCGGTAAGAGTAAACTTTTTTCCTATCGTTCCTAGATGATTTTAAACGTTATATTCGTGGTAAACTGTGCATACGAAACCGTGTGTCGTGACGCCAGTTCTCTCGGACGCGTATTTACCGAGTTATAAGCGAGTAAACTTCCGGCGAGTCGCTTAGGTATCGCTGGAACGATAAAATTGCTAAGTACCGCGCCGTGTCGGTTAGCCGGTTCGCGGTAAGAGTAAACTTTTTTCCTATCGTTCCTAGATGATTTTAAACGTTATATTCGTGGTAAACTGTGCATACGAAACCGTGTGTCGTGACGCCAGTTCTCTCGGACGCGTATTTACCGAGTTATAAGCGAGTTAACTTCCGGCGAGTCACTTAGGTATCGTTGGAACGATAAAATTGCTAAGTACCGCGCCGTGTCGGTTAGCCGGTTCGCGGTAAGAGTAAACTTTTTTCCTATCGTTCCTAGATGATTTTAAACGTTATATTCGTGGTAAACTGTGCATACGAAACCGTGTGTCGTGACGCCAGTTCTCTCGGACGCGTATTTACCGAGTTATAAGCGAGTTAACTTCCGGCGAGTCGCTTAGGTATCGCTGGAACGATAAAATTGCTAAGTACCGCGCCGTGTCGGTTAGCCGGTTCGCGGTAAGAGTAAACTTTTTTCCTATCGTTCCTAGATGATTTTAAACGTTATATTCGTGGTAAACTGTGCATACGAAACCATGTGTCGTGACGCCAGTTCTCTCGGACGCGTATTTACCGAGTTATAAGCGAGTTAACTTCCGGCGAGTCGCTTAGGTATCGCTGGAACGATAAAATTGCTAAGTACCGCGCCGTGTCGGTTAGCCGGTTCGCGGTAAGAGTAAACTTTTTTCCTATCGTTCCTAGATGATTTTAAACGTTATATTCGTGGTAAACTGTGCATACGAAACCGTGTGTCGTGACGCCAGTTCTCTCGGACGCGTATTTACCGAGTTATAAGCGAGTTAACTTCCGGCGAGTCGCTTAGGTATCGCTGGAACGATAAAATTGCTAAGTACCGCGCCGTGTCGGTTAGACGGTTCGCGGTAAGAGTAAACTTTTTTCCTATCGTTCCTAGATGATTTTAAACGTTATATTCGTGGTAAACTGTGCATACGAAACTGTGTGTCGTGACGCCAGTTCTCTCGGACGCGTATTTACCGAGTTATAAGCGAGTTAACTTCCGGCGAGTCGCTTAGGTATCGCTGGAACGATAAAATTGCTAAGTACCGCGCCGTGTCGGTTAGCCGGTTCGCGGTAAGAGTAAACTTTTTTCCTATCGTTCCTAGATGATTTTAAACGTTATATTCGTGGTAAACTGTGCATACGAAACCATGTGTCGTGACGCCAGTTCTCTCGGACGCGTATTTACCGAGTTATAAGCGAGTTAACTTCCGGCGAGTCGCTTAGGTATCGCTGGAACGATAAAATTGCTAAGTACCGCGCCGTGTCGGTTAGCCGGTTCGCGGTAAGAGTAAACTTTTTTCCTATCGTTCCTAGATGATTTTAAACGTTATATTCGTGGTAAACTGTGCATACGAAACCGTGTGTCGTGACGCCAGTTCTCTCGGACGCGTATTTACCGAGTTATAAGCGAGTTAACTTCCGGCGAGTCACTTAGGTATCGTTGGAACGATAGATTGCTAAGTACCGCGCCGTGTCGGTTAGCCGGTTCGCGGTAAGAGTAAACTTTTTTCCTATCGTTCCTAGATGATTTTAAACGTTATATTCGTGGTAAACTGTGCATACGAAACCATGTGTCGTGACGCCAGTTCTCTCGGACGCGTATTTACCGAGTTATAAGCGAGTTAACTTCCGGCGAGTCGCTTAGGTATCGCTGGAACGATAAAATTGCTAAGTACCGCGCCGTGTCGGTTAGCCGGTTCGCGGTAAGAGTAAACTTTTTTCCTATCGTTCCTAGATGATTTTAAACGTTATATTCGTGGTAAACTGTGCATACGAAACCGTGTGTCGTGACGCCAGTTCTCTCGGACGCGTATTTACCGAGTTATAAGCGAGTTAACTTCCGGCGAGTCACTTAGGTATCGTTGGAACGATAGATTGCTAAGTACCGCGCCGTGTCGGTTAGCCGGTTCGCGGTAAGAGTAAACTTTTTTCCTATCGTTCCTAGATGATTTTAAACGTTATATTCGTGGTAAACTGTGCATACGAAACCATGTGTCGTGACGCCAGTTCTCTCGGACGCGTATTTACCGAGTTATAAGCGAGTTAACTTCCGGCGAGTCGCTTAGGTATCGCTGGAACGATAAAATTGCTAAGTACCGCGCCGTGTCGGTTAGCCGGTTCGCGGTAAGAGTAAACTTTTTTCCTATCGTTCCTAGATGATTTTAAACGTTATATTCGTGGTAAACTGTGCATACGAAACCGTGTGTCGTGACGCCAGTTCTCTCGGACGCGTATTTACCGAGTTATAAGCGAGTTAACTTCCGGCGAGTCGCTTAGGTATCGCTGGAACGATAAAATTGCTAAGTACCGCGCCGTGTCGGTTAGCCGGTTCGCGGTAAGAGTAAACTTTTTTCCTATCGTTCCTAGATGATTTTAAACGTTATATTCGTGGTAAACTGTGCATACGAAACCATGTGTCGTGACGCCAGTTCTCTCGGACGCGTATTTACCGAGTTATAAGCGAGTTAACTTCCGGCGAGTCGCTTAGGTATCGCTGGAACGATAAAATTGCTAAGTACCGCGCCGTGTCGGTTAGCCGGTTCGCGGTAAGAGTAAACTTTTTTCCTATCGTTCCTAGATGATTTTAAACGTTATATTCGTGGTAAACTGTGCATACGAAACCGTGTGTCGTGACGCCAGTTCTCTCGGACGCGTATTTACCGAGTTATAAGCGAGTTAACTTCCGGCGAGTCGCTTAGGTATCGCTGGAACGATAAAATTGCTAAGTACCGCGCCGTGTCGGTTAGCCGGTTCGCGGTAAGAGTAATCTTTTTTCCTATCGTTCCTAGATGATTTTAAACGTTATATTCGTGGTAAACTGTGCATACGAAACCATGTGTCGTGACGCCAGTTCTCTCGGACGCGTATTTACCGAGTTATAAGCGAGTTAACTTCCGGCGAGTCACTTAGGTATCGCTGGAACGATAAAATTGCTAAGTACCGCGCCGTGTCGGTTAGCCGGTTCGCGGTAAGAGTAAACTTTTTTCCTATCGTTCCTAGATGATTTTAAACGTTATATTCGTGGTAAACTGTGCATACGAAACCATGTGTCGTGACGCCAGTTCTCTCGGACGCGTATTTACCGAGTTATAAGCGAGTTAACTTCCGGCGAGTCGCTTAGGTATCGCTGGAACGATAAAATTGCTAAGTACCGCGCCGTGTCGGTTAGCCGGTTCGCGGTAAGAGTAAACTTTTTTCCTATCGTTCCTAGATGATTTTAAACGTTATATTCGTGGTAAACTGTGCATACGAAACCGTGTGTCGTGACGCCAGTTCTCTCGGACGCGTATTTACCGAGTTATAAGCGAGTTAACTTCCGGCGAGTCACTTAGGTATCGTTGGAACGATAGATTGCTAAGTACCGCGCCGTGTCGGTTAGCCGGTTCGCGGTAAGAGTAAACTTTTTTCCTATCGTTCCTAGATGATTTTAAACGTTATATTCGTGGTAAACTGTGCATACGAAACCATGTGTCGTGACGCCAGTTCTCTCGGACGCGTATTTACCGAGTTATAAGCGAGTTAACTTCCGGCGAGTCGCTTAGGTATCGCTGGAACGATAAAATTGCTAAGTACCGCGCCGTGTCGGTTAGCCGGTTCGCGGTAAGAGTAAACTTTTTTCCTATCGTTCCTAGATGATTTTAAACGTTATATTCGTGGTAAACTGTGCATACGAAACCGTGTGTCGTGACGCCAGTTCTCTCGGACGCGTATTTACCGAGTTATAAGCGAGTTCACTTCCGGCGAGTCGCTTAGGTATCGCTGGAACGATAAAATTGCTAAGTACCGCGCCGTGTCGGTTAGACGGTTCGCGGTAAGAGTAAACTTTTTTCCTATCGTTCCTAGATGATTTTAAACGTTATATTCGTGGTAAACTGTGCATACGAAACCATGTGTCGTGACGCCAGTTCTCTCGGACGCGTATTTACCGAGTTATAAGCGAGTTAACTTCCGGCGAGTCGCTTAGGTATCGCTGGAACGATAAAATTGCTAAGTACCGCGCCGTGTCGGTTAGCCGGTTCGCGGTAAGAGTAAACTTTTTTCCTATCGTTCCTAGATGATTTTAAACGTTATATTCGTGGTAAACTGTGCATACGAAACCGTGTGTCGTGTCGCCAGTTCTCTCGGACGCGTATTTACCGAGTTATAAGCGAGTTAACTTCCGGCGAGTCACTTAGGTATCGTTGGAACGATAGATTGCTAAGTACCGCGCCGTGTCGGTTAGCCGGTTCGCGGTAAGAGTAAACTTTTTTCCTATCGTTCCTAGATGATTTTAAACGTTATATTCGTGGTAAACTGTGCATACGAAACCATGTGTCGTGACGCCAGTTCTCTCGGACGCGTATTTACCGAGTTATAAGCGAGTTAACTTCCGGCGAGTCGCTTAGGTATCGCTGGAACGATAAAATTGCTAAGTACCGCGCCGTGTCGGTTAGCCGGTTCGCGGTAAGAGTAAACTTTTTTCCTATCGTTCCTAGATGATTTTAAACGTTATATTCGTGGTAAACTGTGCATACGAAACCGTGTGTCGTGACGCCAGTTCTCTCGGACGCGTATTTACCGAGTTATAAGCGAGTAAACTTCCGGCGAGTCGCTTAGGTATCGCTGGAACGATAAAATTGCTAAGTACCGCGCCGTGTCGGTTAGCCGGTTCGCGGTAAGAGTACACTTTTTTCCTATCGTTCCTAGATGATTTTAAACGTTATATTCGTGGTAAACTGTGCATACGAAACCGTGTGTCGTGATGCCAGTTCTCTCGGACGCGTATTTACCGAGTTATAAGCGAGTTAACTTCCGGCGAGTCACTTAGGTATCGTTGGAACGATAAAATTGCTAAGTACCGCGCCGTGTCGGTTAGCCGGTTCGCGGTAAGAGTAAACTTTTTTCCTATCGTTCCTAGATGATTTTAAACGTTATATTCGTGGTAAACTGTGCATACGAAACCGTGTGTCGTGACGCCAGTTCTCTCGGACGCGTATTTACCGAGTTATAAGCGAGTTAACTTCCGGCGAGTCGCTTAGGTATCGCTGGAACGATAAAATTGCTAAGTACCGCGCCGTGTCGGTTAGCCGGTTCGCGGTAAGAGTAAACTTTTTTCCTATCGTTCCTAGATGATTTTAAACGTTATATTCGTGGTAAACTGTGCATACGAAACCATGTGTCGTGACGCCAGTTCTCTCGGACGCGTATTTACCGAGTTATAAGCGAGTTAACTTCCGGCGAGTCGCTTAGGTATCGCTGGAACGATAAAATTGCTAAGTACCGCGCCGTGTCGGTTAGCCGGTTCGCGGTAAGAGTAAACTTTTTTCCTATCGTTCCTAGATGATTTTAAACGTTATATTCGTGGTAAACTGTGCATACGAAACCGTGTGTCGTGACGCCAGTTCTCTCGGACGCGTATTTACCGAGTTATAAGCGAGTTCACTTCCGGCGAGTCGCTTAGGTATCGCTGGAACGATAAAATTGCTAAGTACCGCGCCGTGTCGGTTAGCCGGTTCGCGGTAAGAGTAAACTTTTTTCCTATCGTTCCTAGATGATTTTAAACGTTATATTCGTGGTAAACTGTGCATACGAAACCGTGTGTCGTGACGCCAGTTCTCTCGGACGCGTATTTACCGAGTTATAAGCGAGTTAACTTCCGGCGAGTCGCTTAGGTATCGCTGGAACGATAAAATTGCTAAGTACCGCGCCGTGTCGGTTAGCCGGTTCGCGGTAAGAGTAAACTTTTTTCCTATCGTTCCTAGATGATTTTAAACGTTATATTCGTGGTAAACTGTGCATACGAAACCATGTGTCGTGACGCCAGTTCTCTCGGACGCGTATTTACCGAGTTATAAGCGAGTTAACTTCCGGCGAGTCGCTTAGGTATCGCTGGAACGATAAAATTGCTAAGTACCGCGCCGTGTCGGTTAGCCGGTTCGCGGTAAGAGTAAACTTTTTTCCTATCGTTCCTAGATGATTTTAAACGTTATATTCGTGGTAAACTGTGCATACGAAACCGTGTGTCGTGACGCCAGTTCTCTCGGACGCGTATTTACCGAGTTATAAGCGAGTTAACTTCCGGCGAGTCACTTAGGTATCGTTGGAACGATAGATTGCTAAGTACCGCGCCGTGTCGGTTAGCCGGTTCGCGGTAAGAGTAAACTTTTTTCCTATCGTTCCTAGATGATTTTAAACGTTATATTCGTGGTAAACTGTGCATACGAAACCATGTGTCGTGACGCCAGTTCTCTCGGACGCGTATTTACCGAGTTATAAGCGAGTTAACTTCCGGCGAGTCGCTTAGGTATCGCTGGAACGATAAAATTGCTAAGTACCGCGCCGTGTCGGTTAGCCGGTTCGCGGTAAGAGTAAACTTTTTTCCTATCGTTCCTAGATGATTTTAAACGTTATATTCGTGGTAAACTGTGCATACGAAACCGTGTGTCGTGACGCCAGTTCTCTCGGACGCGTATTTACCGAGTTATAAGCGAGTTAACTTCCGGCGAGTCACTTAGGTATCGTTGGAACGATAGATTGCTAAGTACCGCGCCGTGTCGGTTAGCCGGTTCGCGGTAAGAGTAAACTTTTTTCCTATCGTTCCTAGATGATTTTAAACGTTATATTCGTGGTAAACTGTGCATACGAAACCATGTGTCGTGACGCCAGTTCTCTCGGACGCGTATTTACCGAGTTATAAGCGAGTTAACTTCCGGCGAGTCGCTTAGGTATCGCTGGAACGATAAAATTGCTAACTACCGCGCCGTGTCGGTTAGCCGGTTCGCGGTAAGAGTAAACTTTTTTCCTATCGTTCCTAGATGATTTTAAACGTTATATTCGTGGTAAACTGTGCATACGAAACCGTGTGTCGTGACGCCAGTTCTCTCGGACGCGTATTTACCGAGTTATAAGCGAGTTAACTTCCGGCGAGTCGCTTAGGTATCGCTGGAACGATAAAATTGCTAAGTACCGCGCCGTGTCGGTTAGCCGGTTCGCGGTAAGAGTAAACTTTTTTCCTATCGTTCCTAGATGATTTTAAACGTTATATTCGTGGTAAACTGTGCATACGAAACCATGTGTCGTGACGCCAGTTCTCTCGGACGCGTATTTACCGAGTTATAAGCGAGTTAACTTCCGGCGAGTCGCTTAGGTATCGCTGGAACGATAAAATTGCTAAGTACCGCGCCGTGTCGGTTAGCCGGTTCGCGGTAAGAGTAAACTTTTTTCCTATCGTTCCTAGATGATTTTAAACGTTATATTCGTGGTAAACTGTGCATACGAAACCGTGTGTCGTGACGCCAGTTCTCTCGGACGCGTATTTACCGAGTTATAAGCGAGTTAACTTCCGGCGAGTCGCTTAGGTATCGCTGGAACGATAAAATTGCTAAGTACCGCGCCGTGTCGGTTAGCCGGTTCGCGGTAAGAGTAATCTTTTTTCCTATCGTTCCTAGATGATTTTAAACGTTATATTCGTGGTAAACTGTGCATACGAAACCATGTGTCGTGACGCCAGTTCTCTCGGACGCGTATTTACCGAGTTATAAGCGAGTTAACTTCCGGCGAGTCGCTTAGGTATCGCTGGAACGATAAAATTGCTAAGTACCGCGCCGTGTCGGTTAGCCGGTTCGCGGTAAGAGTAAACTTTTTTCCTATCGTTCCTAGATGATTTTAAACGTTATATTCGTGGTAAACTGTGCATACGAAACCGTGTGTCGTGACGCCAGTTCTCTCGGACGCGTATTTACCGAGTTATAAGCGAGTTAACTTCCGGCGAGTCGCTTAGGTATCGCTGGAACGATAAAATTGCTAAGTACCGCGCCGTGTCGGTTAGCCGGTTCGCGGTAAGAGTAAACTTTTTTCCTATCGTTCCTAGATGATTTTAAACGTTATATTCGTGGTAAACTGTGCATACGAAACCGTGTGTCGTGACGCCAGTTCTCTCGGACGCGTATTTACCGAGTTATAAGCGAGTTAACTTCCGGCAAGTCACTTAGGTATCGTTGGAACGATAGATTGCTAAGTACCGCGCCGTGTCGGTTAGCCGGTTCGCGGTAAGAGTAAACTTTTTTCCTATCGTTCCTAGATGATTTTAAACGTTATATTCGTGGTAAACTGTGCATACGAAACCATGTGTCGTGACGCCAGTTCTCTCGGACGCGTATTTACCGAGTTATAAGCGAGTTAACTTCCGGCGAGTCACTTAGGTATCGTTGGAACGATAGATTGCTAAGTACCGCGCCGTGTCGGTTAGCCGGTTCGCGGTAAGAGTAAACTTTTTTCCTATCGTTCCTAGATGATTTTAAATGTTATATTCGTGGTAAACTGTGCATACGAAACCATGTGTCGTGACGCCAGTTCTCTCGGACGCGTATTTACCGAGTTATAAGCGAGTTAACTTCCGGCGAGTCACTTAGGTATCGTTGGAACGATAGATTGCTAAGTACCGCGCCGTGTCGGTTAGCCGGTTCGCGGTAAGAGTAAACTTTTTTCCTATCGTTCCTAGATGATTTTAAACGTTATATTCGTGGTAAACTGTGCATACGAAACCATGTGTCGTGACGCCAGTTCTCTCGGACGCGTATTTACCGAGTTATAAGCGAGTTAACTTCCGGCGAGTCGCTTAGGTATCGCTGGAACGATAAAATTGCTAAGTACCGCGCCGTGTCGGTTAGCCGGTTCGCGGTAAGAGTAAACTTTTTTCCTATCGTTCCTAGATGATTTTAAACGTTATATTCGTGGTAAACTGTGCATACGAAACCGTGTGTCGTGACGCCAGTTCTCTCGGACGCGTATTTACCGAGTTATAAGCGAGTAAACTTCCGGCGAGTCGCTTAGGTATCGCTGGAACGATAAAATTGCTAAGTACCGCGCCGTGTCGGTTAGCCGGTTCGCGGTAAGAGTACACTTTTTTCCTATCGTTCCTAGATGATTTTAAACGTTATATTCGTGGTAAACTGTGCATACGAAACCGTGTGTCGTGACGCCAGTTCTCTCGGACGCGTATTTACCGAGTTATAAGCGAGTTAACTTCCGGCGAGTCACTTAGGTATCGTTGGAACGATAAAATTGCTAAGTACCGCGCCGTGTCGGTTAGCCGGTTCGCGGTAAGAGTAAACTTTTTTCCTATCGTTCCTAGATGATTTTAAACGTTATATTCGTGGTAAACTGTGCATACGAAACCGTGTGTCGTGACGCCAGTTCTCTCGGACGCGTATTTACCGAGTTATAAGCGAGTTAACTTCCGGCGAGTCGCTTAGGTATCGCTGGAACGATAAAATTGCTAAGTACCGCGCCGTGTCGGTTAGCCGGTTCGCGGTAAGAGTAAACTTTTTTCCTATCGTTCCTAGATGATTTTAAACGTTATATTCGTGGTAAACTGTGCATACGAAACCATGTGTCGTGACGCCAGTTCTCTCGGACGCGTATTTACCGAGTTATAAGCGAGTTAACTTCCGGCGAGTCGCTTAGGTATCGCTGGAACGATAAAATTGCTAAGTACCGCGCCGTGTCGGTTAGCCGGTTCGCGGTAAGAGTAAACTTTTTTCCTATCGTTCCTAGATGATTTTAAACGTTATATTCGTGGTAAACTGTGCATACGAAACCGTGTGTCGTGACGCCAGTTCTCTCGGACGCGTATTTACCGAGTTATAAGCGAGTTAACTTCCGGCGAGTCGCTTAGGTATCGCTGGAACGATAAAATTGCTAAGTACCGCGCCGTGTCGGTTAGCCGGTTCGCGGTAAGAGTAAACTTTTTTCCTATCGTTCCTAGATGATTTTAAACGTTATATTCGTGGTAAACTGTGCATACGAAACTGTGTGTCGTGACGCCAGTTCTCTCGGACGCGTATTTACCGAGTTATAAGCGAGTTAACTTCCGGCGAGTCGCTTAGGTATCGCTGGAACGATAAAATTGCTAAGTACCGCGCCGTGTCGGTTAGCCGGTTCGCGGTAAGAGTAAACTTTTTTCCTATCGTTCCTAGATGATTTTAAACGTTATATTCGTGGTAAACTGTGCATACGAAACCATGTGTCGTGACGCCAGTTCTCTCGGACGCGTATTTACCGAGTTATAAGCGAGTTAACTTCCGGCGAGTCGCTTAGGTATCGCTGGAACGATAAAATTGCTAAGTACCGCGCCGTGTCGGTTAGCCGGTTCGCGGTAAGAGTAAACTTTTTTCCTATCGTTCCTAGATGATTTTAAACGTTATATTCGTGGTAAACTGTGCATACGAAACCGTGTGTCGTGACGCCAGTTCTCTCGGACGCGTATTTACCGAGTTATAAGCGAGTTAACTTCCGGCGAGTCACTTAGGTATCGTTGGAACGATAGATTGCTAAGTACCGCGCCGTGTCGGTTAGCCGGTTCGCGGTAAGAGTAAACTTTTTTCCTATCGTTCCTAGATGATTTTAAACGTTATATTCGTGGTAAACTGTGCATACGAAACCGTGTGTCGTGACGCCAGTTCTCTCGGACGCGTATTTACCGAGTTATAAGCGAGTTAACTTCCGGCGAGTCGCTTAGGTATCGCTGGAACGATAAAATTGCTAAGTACCGCGCCGTGTCGGTTAGCCGGTTCGCGGTAAGAGTAAACTTTTTTCCTATCGTTCCTAGATGATTTTAAACGTTATATTCGTGGTAAACTGTGCATACGAAACCATGTGTCGTGACGCCAGTTCTCTCGGACGCGTATTTACCGAGTTATAAGCGAGTTAACTTCCGGCGAGTCGCTTAGGTATCGCTGGAACGATAAAATTGCTAAGTACCGCGCCGTGTCGGTTAGCCGGTTCGCGGTAAGAGTAAACTTTTTTCCTATCGTTCCTAGATGATTTTAAACGTTATATTCGTGGTAAACTGTGCATACGAAACCATGTGTCGTGACGCCAGTTCTCTCGGACGCGTATTTACCGAGTTATAAGCGAGTTAACTTCCGGCGAGTCGCTTAGGTATCGCTGGAACGATAAAATTGCTAAGTACCGCGCCGTGTCGGTTAGCCGGTTCGCGGTAAGAGTAAACTTTTTTCCTATCGTTCCTAGATGATTTTAAACGTTATATTCGTGGTAAACTGTGCATACGAAACCGTGTGTCGTGACGCCAGTTCTCTCGGACGCGTATTTACCGAGTTATAAGCGAGTTAACTTCCGGCGAGTCGCTTAGGTATCGCTGGAACGATAAAATTGCTAAGTACCGCGCCGTGTCGGTTAGCCGGTTCGCGGTAAGAGTAAACTTTTTTCCTATCGTTCCTAGATGATTTTAAACGTTATATTCGTGGTAAACTGTGCATACGAAACTGTGTGTCGTGACGCCAGTTCTCTCGGACGCGTATTTACCGAGTTATAAGCGAGTTAACTTCCGGCGAGTCGCTTAGGTATCGCTGGAACGATAAAATTGCTAAGTACCGCGCCGTGTCGGTTAGCCGGTTCGCGGTAAGAGTAAACTTTTTTCCTATCGTTCCTAGATGATTTTAAACGTTATATTCGTGGTAAACTGTGCATACGAAACCATGTGTCGTGACGCCAGTTCTCTCGGACGCGTATTTACCGAGTTATAAGCGAGTTAACTTCCGGCGAGTCGCTTAGGTATCGCTGGAACGATAAAATTGCTAAGTACCGCGCCGTGTCGGTTAGCCGGTTCGCGGTAAGAGTAAACTTTTTTCCTATCGTTCCTAGATGATTTTAAACGTTATATTCGTGGTAAACTGTGCATACGAAACCGTGTGTCGTGACGCCAGTTCTCTCGGACGCGTATTTACCGAGTTATAAGCGAGTTAACTTCCGGCGAGTCACTTAGGTATCGTTGGAACGATAGATTGCTAAGTACCGCGCCGTGTCGGTTAGCCGGTTCGCGGTAAGAGTAAACTTTTTTCCTATCGTTCCTAGATGATTTTAAACGTTATATTCGTGGTAAACTGTGCATACGAAACCATGTGTCGTGACGCCAGTTCTCTCGGACGCGTATTTACCGAGTTATAAGCGAGTTAACTTCCGGCGAGTCGCTTAGGTATCGCTGGAACGATAAAATTGCTAAGTACCGCGCCGTGTCGGTTAGCCGGTTCGCGGTAAGAGTAAACTTTTTTCCTATCGTTCCTAGATGATTTTAAACGTTATATTCGTGGTAAACTGTGCATACGAAACCGTGTGTCGTGACGCCAGTTCTCTCGGACGCGTATTTACCGAGTTATAAGCGAGTTAACTTCCGGCGAGTCGCTTAGGTATCGATGGAACGATAAAATTGCTAAGTACCGCGCCGTGTCGGTTAGCCGGTTCGCGGTAAGAGTAAACTTTTTTCCTATCGTTCCTAGATGATTTTAAACGTTATATTCGTGGTAAACTGTGCATACGAAACCATGTGTCGTGACGCCAGTTCTCTCGGACGCGTATTTACCGAGTTATAAGCGAGTTAACTTCCGGCGAGTCGCTTAGGTATCGCTGGAACGATAAAATTGCTAAGTACCGCGCCGTGTCGGTTAGCCGGTTCGCGGTAAGAGTAAACTTTTTTCCTATCGTTCCTAGATGATTTTAAACGTTATATTCGTGGTAAACTGTGCATACGAAACCGTGTGTCGTGACGCCAGTTCTCTCGGACGCGTATTTACCGAGTTATAAGCGAGTTAACTTCCGGCGAGTCGCTTAGGTATCGCTGGAACGATAAAATTGCTAAGTACCGCGCCGTGTCGGTTAGCCGGTTCGCGGTAAGAGTAATCTTTTTTCCTATCGTTCCTAGATGATTTTAAACGTTATATTCGTGGTAAACTGTGCATACGAAACCATGTGTCGTGACGCCAGTTCTCTCGGACGCGTATTTACCGAGTTATAAGCGAGTTAACTTCCGGCGAGTCGCTTAGGTATCGCTGGAACGATAAAATTGCTAAGTACCGCGCCGTGTCGGTTAGCCGGTTCGCGGTAAGAGTAAACTTTTTTCCTATCGTTCCTAGATGATTTTAAACGTTATATTCGTGGTAAACTGTGCATACGAAACCGTGTGTCGTGACGCCAGTTCTCTCGGACGCGTATTTACCGAGTTATAAGCGAGTTAACTTCCGGCGAGTCGCTTAGGTATCGCTGGAACGATAAAATTGCTAAGTACCGCGCCGTGTCGGTTAGCCGGTTCGCGGTAAGAGTAAACTTTTTTCCTATCGTTCCTAGATGATTTTAAACGTTATATTCGTGGTAAACTGTGCATACGAAACCGTGTGTCGTGACGCCAGTTCTCTCGGACGCGTATTTACCGAGTTATAAGCGAGTTAACTTCCGGCAAGTCACTTAGGTATCGTTGGAACGATAGATTGCTAAGTACCGCGCCGTGTCGGTTAGCCGGTTCGCGGTAAGAGTAAACTTTTTTCCTATCGTTCCTAGATGATTTTAAACGTTATATTCGTGGTAAACTGTGCATACGAAACCGTGTGTCGTGACGCCAGTTCTCTCGGACGCGTATTTACCGAGTTATAAGCGAGTTAACTTCCGGCGAGTCACTTAGGTATCGTTGGAACGATAGATTGCTAAGTACCGCGCCGTGTCGGTTAGCCGGTTCGCGGTAAGAGTAAACTTTTTTCCTATCGTTCCTAGATGATTTTAAATGTTATATTCGTGGTAAACTGTGCATACGAAACCATGTGTCGTGACGCCAGTTCTCTCGGACGCGTATTTACCGAGTTATAAGCGAGTTAACTTCCGGCGAGTCGCTTAGGTATCGCTGGAACGATAAAATTGCTAAGTACCGCGCCGTGTCGGTTAGCCGGTTCGCGGTAAGAGTAAACTTTTTTCCTATCGTTCCTAGATGATTTTAAACGTTATATTCGTGGTAAACTGTGCATACGAAACCGTGTGTCGTGACGCCAGTTCTCTCGGACGCGTATTTACCGAGTTATAAGCGAGTTAACTTCCGGCGAGTCACTTAGGTATCGTTGGAACGATAGATTGCTAAGTACCGCGCCGTGTCGGTTAGCCGGTTCGCGGTAAGAGTAAACTTTTTTCCTATCGTTCCTAGATGATTTTAAACGTTATATTCGTGGTAAACTGTGCATACGAAACCGTGTGTCGTGACGCCAGTTCTCTCGGACGCGTATTTACCGAGTTATAAGCGAGTTAACTTCCGGCGAGTCACTTAGGTATCGTTGGAACGATAGATTGCTAAGTACCGCGCCGTGTCGGTTAGCCGGTTCGCGGTAAGAGTAAACTTTTTTCCTATCGTTCCTAGATGATTTTAAACGTTATATTCGTGGTAAACTGTGCATACGAAACCGTGTGTCGTGACGCCAGTTCTCTCGGACGCGTATTTACCGAGTTATAAGCGAGTTAACTTCCGGCGAGTCGCTTAGGTATCGCTGGAACGATAAAATTGCTAAGTACCGCGCCGTGTCGGTTAGCCGGTTCGCGGTAAGAGTAAACTTTTTTCCTATCGTTCCTAGATGATTTTAAACGTTATATTCGTGGTAAACTGTGCATACGAAACCATGTGTCGTGACGCCAGTTCACTCGGACGCGTATTTACCGAGTTATAAGCGAGTTAACTTCCGGCGAGTCACTTAGGTATCGTTGGAACGATAGATTGCTAAGTACCGCGCCGTGTCGGTTAGCCGGTTCGCGGTAAGAGTAAACTTTTTTCCTATCGTTCCTAGATGATTTTAAACGTTATATTCGTGGTAAACTGTGCATACGAAACCATGTGTCGTGACGCCAGTTCTCTCGGACGCGTATTTACCGAGTTATAAGCGAGTTAACTTCCGGCGAGTCGCTTAGGTATCGTTGGAACGATAAAATTGCTAAGTACCGCGCCGTGTCGGTTAGCCGGTTCGCGGTAAGAGTAAACTTTTTTCCTATCGTTCCTAGATGATTTTAAACGTTATATTCGTGGTAAACTGTGCATACGAAACCGTGTGTCGTGACGCCAGTTCTCTCGGACGCGTATTTACCGAGTTATAAGCGAGTTAACTTCCGGCGAGTCGCTTAGGTATCGCTGGAACGATAAAATTGCTAAGTACCGCGCCGTGTCGGTTAGCCGGTTCGCGGTAAGAGTAAACTTTTTTCCTATCGTTCCTAGATGATTTTAAACGTTATATTCGTGGTAAACTGTGCATACGAAACCATGTGTCGTGACGCCAGTTCTCTCGGACGCGTATTTACCGAGTTATAAGCGAGTTAACTTCCGGCGAGTCGCTTAGGTATCGCTGGAACGATAAAATTGCTAAGTACCGCGCCGTGTCGGTTAGCCGGTTCGCGGTAAGAGTAAACTTTTTTCCTATCGTTCCTAGATGATTTTAAACGTTATATTCGTGGTAAACTGTGCATACGAAACCGTGTGTCGTGACGCCAGTTCTCTCGGACGCGTATTTACCGAGTTATAAGCGAGTTAACTTCCGGCGAGTCGCTTAGGTATCGCTGGAACGATAAAATTGCTAAGTACCGCGCCGTGTCGGTTAGCCGGTTCGCGGTAAGAGTAATCTTTTTTCCTATCGTTCCTAGATGATTTTAAACGTTATATTCGTGGTAAACTGTGCATACGAAACCGTGTGTCGTGACGCCAGTTCTCTCGGACGCGTATTTACCGAGTTATAAGCGAGTTAACTTCCGGCGAGTCGCTTAGGTATCGCTGGAACGATAAAATTGCTAAGTACCGCGCCGTGTCGGTTAGCCGGTTCGCGGTAAGAGTAAACTTTTTTCCTATCGTTCCTAGATGATTTTAAACGTTATATTCGTGGTAAACTGTGCATACGAAACCGTGTGTCGTGACGCCAGTTCTCTCGGACGCGTATTTACCGAGTTATAAGCGAGTTAACTTCCGGCGAGTCGCTTAGGTATCGCTGGAACGATAAAATTGCTAAGTACCGCGCCGTGTCGGTTAGCCGGTTCGCGGTAAGAGTAAACTTTTTTCCTATCGTTCCTAGATGATTTTAAACGTTATATTCGTGGTAAACTGTGCATACGAAACCGTGTGTCGTGACGCCAGTTCTCTCGGACGCGTATTTACCGAGTTATAAGCGAGTTAACTTCCGGCAAGTCACTTAGGTATCGTTGGAACGATAGATTGCTAAGTACCGCGCCGTGTCGGTTAGCCGGTTCGCGGTAAGAGTAAACTTTTTTCCTATCGTTCCTAGATGATTTTAAACGTTATATTCGTGGTAAACTGTGCATACGAAACCGTGTGTCGTGACGCCAGTTCTCTCGGACGCGTATTTACCGAGTTATAAGCGAGTTAACTTCCGGCGAGTCACTTAGGTATCGTTGGAACGATAGATTGCTAAGTACCGCGCCGTGTCGGTTAGCCGGTTCGCGGTAAGAGTAAACTTTTTTCCTATCGTTCCTAGATGATTTTAAATGTTATATTCGTGGTAAACTGTGCATACGAAACCATGTGTCGTGACGCCAGTTCTCTCGGACGCGTATTTACCGAGTTATAAGCGAGTTAACTTCCGGCGAGTCGCTTAGGTATCGCTGGAACGATAAAATTGCTAAGTACCGCGCCGTGTCGGTTAGCCGGTTCGCGGTAAGAGTAAACTTTTTTCCTATCGTTCCTAGATGATTTTAAACGTTATATTCGTGGTAAACTGTGCATACGAAACCGTGTGTCGTGACGCCAGTTCTCTCGGACGCGTATTTACCGAGTTATAAGCGAGTTAACTTCCGGCGAGTCACTTAGGTATCGTTGGAACGATAGATTGCTAAGTACCGCGCCGTGTCGGTTAGCCGGTTCGCGGTAAGAGTAAACTTTTTTCCTATCGTTCCTAGATGATTTTAAACGTTATATTCGTGGTAAACTGTGCATACGAAACCGTGTGTCGTGACGCCAGTTCTCTCGGACGCGTATTTACCGAGTTATAAGCGAGTTAACTTCCGGCGAGTCACTTAGGTATCGTTGGAACGATAGATTGCTAAGTACCGCGCCGTGTCGGTTAGCCGGTTCGCGGTAAGAGTAAACTTTTTTCCTATCGTTCCTAGATGATTTTAAACGTTATATTCGTGGTAAACTGTGCATACGAAACCGTGTGTCGTGACGCCAGTTCTCTCGGACGCGTATTTACCGAGTTATAAGCGAGTTAACTTCCGGCGAGTCGCTTAGGTATCGCTGGAACGATAAAATTGCTAAGTACCGCGCCGTGTCGGTTAGCCGGTTCGCGGTAAGAGTAAACTTTTTTCCTATCGTTCCTAGATGATTTTAAACGTTATATTCGTGGTAAACTGTGCATACGAAACCATGTGTCGTGACGCCAGTTAACTCGGACGCGTATTTACCGAGTTATAAGCGAGTTAACTTCCGGCGAGTCGCTTAGGTATCGCTGGAACGATAAAATTGCTAAGTACCGCGCCGTGTCGGTTAGACGGTTCGCGGTAAGAGTAAACTTTTTTCCTATCGTTCCTAGATGATTTTAAACGTTATATTCGTGGTAAACTGTGCATACGAAACCGTGTGTCGTGACGCCAGTTCTCTCGGACGCGTATTTACCGAGTTATAAGCGAGTTAACTTCCGGCGAGTCGCTTAGGTATCGCTGGAACGATAAAATTGCTAAGTACCGCGTCGTGTCGGTTAGCCGGTTCGCGGTAAGAGTAAACTTTTTTCCTATCGTTCCTAGATGATTTTAAACGTTATATTCGTGGTAAACTGTGCATACGAAACCATGTGTCGTGACGCCAGTTCTCTCGGACGCGTATTTACCGAGTTATAAGCGAGTTAACTTCCGGCGAGTCGCTTAGGTATCGCTGGAACGATAAAATTGCTAAGTACCGCGCCGTGTCGGTTAGCCGGTTCGCGGTAAGAGTAAACTTTTTTCCTATCGTTCCTAGATGATTTTAAACGTTATATTCGTGGTAAACTGTGCATACGAAACCGTGTGTCGTGACGCCAGTTCTCTCGGACGCGTATTTACCGAGTTATAAGCGAGTTAACTTCCGGCGAGTCACTTAGGTATCGTTGGAACGATAGATTGCTAAGTACCGCGCCGTGTCGGTTAGCCGGTTCGCGGTAAGAGTAAACTTTTTTCCTATCGTTCCTAGATGATTTTAAACGTTATATTCGTGGTAAACTGTGCATACGAAACCATGTGTCGTGACGCCAGTTCTCTCGGACGCGTATTTACCGAGTTATAAGCGAGTTAACTTCCGGCGAGTCGCTTAGGTATCGTTGGAACGATAAAATTGCTAAGTACCGCGCCGTGTCGGTTAGCCGGTTCGCGGTAAGAGTAAACTTTTTTCCTATCGTTCCTAGATGATTTTAAACGTTATATTCGTGGTAAACTGTGCATACGAAACCGTGTGTCGTGACGCCAGTTCTCTCGGACGCGTATTTACCGAGTTATAAGCGAGTTAACTTCCGGCGAGTCACTTAGGTATCGTTGGAACGATAGATTGCTAAGTACCGCGCCGTGTCGGTTAGCCG